>VJOZ01029477.1:0-12376 GCA_009801055.1 Stichopus horrens
TGGACTAGAGTGATGGTCACAAAATAAGTTTTATCAGCATGGTTGTAAAATTTGCAACTTTTCATTACTATACCTGCAGTTTTTTTTTTTTCTTTCGCGGGCCACTCCAAACCACTACGAGTGGCGCTCGGGCGCCATTTGAAGAAACCTGATCACTTCAGCACATCTCCTGTGATCACAATTCTGTCTTACCCCATCACTTTTTTCGTATAGCGCCAACAGTTTGGGCAACTTCGGTAAATTGCCCGAACATTATTAGTCTTGGTCAAGATGCTAGCAATTTTCGTTTTCTTTCGTATTTCCATAAGCAATTCTTTTAACATAACCATCATGCTGCTATTTTAACCGCCCTGATCAAAAGACGTTCACACACGAGCTCTGCACTTAACCGCGTTGAAACGTCTTGGACATTTGTAAAAAATGGGGTGTAACCACTGCAAATCCGCTTTCATATAACCCCAATTGCTTGTATAAACGGAACGCGCGCTCACCATGGTTACAACAAAGTGCTGTTTTCTGTTCACCTTGATTGTTTGTTCTCCGCGAAGAAATCATGAATGAACATGAAATATTAGGGTATGAGAGCCAATGACATCACATGATATCATACATGATAAGGCTTCATTGAAGAAACAAACCCTAACCATGATGGTATGTCTCGACATCAGTTCATTTTCTATCATGCATAAATGGGTTTTCTCGAGACATGATTTTAGCACATTATTATGTACATTCTGTGAGGACTAGGTGGGTGTGAGATAAATGATCAAATAGGCTGATTAGTTTCTTTACATTTTCGAACGAATCGGGCATAAAATAAAGAAGAAGTTAGTTTAGTACAAATGTACAAGACCCAAGTGTAAAGTAGAAATCGGCGAGGAACTGCAGAGGGCACAGTCAGCCCTTTCTCTCGCTCTGTACAAAAGGAGCACGGTGTGTGTGAAAGAACATTACTAAGGTCCTAGGACGACGGACTTCGCGAAAAGAGGTTCGTATACAGTAGGAAATTGATTTGACGTAGGACTGAATACACTGTAGGCCTAATCATTCGTTTCTCTGGTTAGCTCTTTTATAACAAAAGAATCTAAAAAGAAAATGGAAAGAGCAGCTAGGTTATCTCTCTCTCTCTAATATTTGTGCTAGTTCTGGTTGGTGGCAGGTTTTGATTATGGTTATTCTGACGGCAAGGATTACATGATTGCTATAGAGAAGCTTGGCATAGCCTGAGAATTTCTGATTTTAAAGTATATTTGTCATACTATCAAAAGTGGGTGATTTCAGTGTGGATGGTTTTAGTTATGGTTCCATGCTTTGTTTTCGACGGATTGAGTTCAAGGATGGAACACTCTTTTATGTTCATGTATGTATGTATCTACTGATTAATTAATTGACAAATTTGCTCAGTTGCACAGTATAGATCATGAGCACAGGTTGAGTTCAGCGAAGTTTCCCAACTGGTTAGTGTGAGATATAAGTAAAAGTCAAATACTGCCCTNNAAAGAAAACAATAAAGACAAAACAAAATTGCATTAACGACAAAAGTGATAGTGTTCGTGTTTTTATTACCGTGAGATTATTGACGTGGATATCTCACAGTTAGGGACTTAAAGTCTCATTTTTTTTAAAAGGAAAATCAGAGGAACAATAATCCTTTATTCATTTGTGCAGCCATTGGAAGTAGGCCTACCCATAGGCCTTAGGTTGAAAGAGCAAAACAGTTTACAACCCTCGAGATGCTTGATGGGAGTGTTTGGGGTACTGTAATTATACAGCTTTATCATGCACGTCATGACAGTGAACAAAAGTAGACTGAAATGAAAACTATTTCAATTCACCCAAAATAGGCCTACTTGGTAATATTTGAAACCAGTCGTTTTTAACATGACACCAATGCAACAACAACCAAGGGTTAACTGATGTTTTGTAGTACTTTTCGTTGAGAAACCATTTTCCATTGGGATGCCTTACTTTAACCATGAAGAAGTCATGAGTGTGCCTTCGACCTTCGACCCCTCCACCTCAAGCAAAGATTTCAGTCGACACCAATACGACGTCAAAGCTTTTTTATTCAGAATTTGACCCTTGCTGAAATCGAATGACCTTTGACCTCCATTAAAGATCAAACTGTTGTTGTGCTTAATGA
Source organism: Stichopus horrens (assembly GCA_009801055.1). Lineage (NCBI taxonomy): Eukaryota > Metazoa > Echinodermata > Holothuroidea > Aspidochirotida > Stichopodidae > Stichopus > Stichopus horrens. The sequence continues at coordinate 2,144 of VJOZ01029477.1, forward strand.
GATACAACTGCATACTGAATATGAAATCTGTCAAAGCTTCCCCTCTCGAAATATGACGTTTACAAAAATTTCATAATGTGACCCTGTTGACCTCAAATGACTTTTGACCTTCGCCAAAGAAATTCTGGTTTGGAATTCTTGTTTACGCAATGAGATACACCTACCTTCTTATTGGGAGATCTGCCCAAATTTTCTTCTTGTGATATTGTGTTTACAATAGTTCACAATTGGACCCCTATTGACCTCAAATGACCTTTGACCTCCACCAAAGTCGAAAGTGATCTTGTAAATCAATATTGTATACTTACATACCAAATATCAGATTTGTCAGAGTTTCCCAGCTTGAGATGTAGGCTAGTGTTTACAATGTTTTTACAGTTTGACTCCTGTTAACCTCAAATGACCTTTGACTTCACCATAGTCGAAAATGATCTTCTAATCAATGTTGTGCAAATATGTACTAAATATGAAAGCTGTCCAAGCTTCCTTTCTTGAGATATTGTGTTTACAAGGTTTTCACATTTTGACCCTGCCAGTTGACCTCAAAAGAAGTTTAACCTCCGCCACCATAGTCAACAGGGATCTTCTACTCAACATGGTACACCTACATACTAAATATGTTCTTTGTCCAAGCTTTCCTTCTTGAGATACTCTGTTTACAAGGCAGGCATCACAAACACACACCGACACACGTACATCGAAACCAAAAATGCAGAAGGTAACCTTCAACTTACAGCCGCATATTGTCAACTGAAAGTTGAGATTTAATAGGCTGTTGCTGGCCATGGAAACGAACATCACACACACACACACCAAATAAATTTAAATCTTGGATCTTTGCAAATTGACTTGGTTTTAGTAAGAAACAAATTTTGCAGATCTATCAGTCTTGAGAGGTTATTATGGTTGATCATGCATTACCATACAGTCCATGGCCAAATTAAAGGGTCTTTCTGGGTTTTTTTTTTTCTTTAACTAGTTACAACTGGTTTCAGATTCAGAGCACATGCTTTTTCAAGAAGAGCAAAGCTTGATTCTTTCGCGATTTTCTTTTAAGATTTTCAAGCATTAGACTCTAGCCAAAATGATCATATTATAATAAAATCTATTCATCAAGAATGGGGTTGAAACACAGTGGTGATGTTTATACCATATGAGAAGATCAACCACATCGAATTCACTTTTACATTTATTCTGTACACTAGCCACGACAAACTGTGAGCCCACTGTCTTCTCAACACTATTATAAATAAATAATCCAATAGCAATTAGGCCCCTACCGATCATCAACTGCAACACTTTCTAAGAAAAAGAGCAGTAGAAAATTTAGAGGGATTAAGTAACATCAAGGGAAATGCTATTGGGATACTAATGATAGATTTGAAAAGACAATTTGTCATGGGTAGTATACAGGCTAAGTCAAACTGCGAAAGGTGGTTAGCTTGTGCATATGGCATTTTAACTATTTTTAACGTTGCCACTGAGTTTCAACCGGATTCATTTCACGAATACCAAATGTTACTTTGGGTGTGCTATACTTGTTTGAAATTTCTTAAAATCATTTTAAGAAAAAGTCAATAATTGGTCAAGCTTTGAACCTGGTGCATCGATATCCTTTAATCATTAGATGCAGCTGATTTGTTTTCAGAGAGAGGTGTCGTAGGTCAGAAGAGTTCATATCCTATGCATGCCATTTTTAGACACAAGTGACTTCTGATGTTGGCGAGTATCACAGTCATTCGATTTTCCAACTGAAGCCAACTTGTCGCAATGATGCTGTACCTGGATACGATGTATAGATGGCAGATTTGTTGAATGTGGGTTACCAGAAGGAATATACTAAGATAACAAAACTTATACTCTGCTTTGCATTGAAGTATTTCAAATATGAACACCCATCCATTCTCATCTAGCATATTTAGAGTCTTCCTGAGAAATGCCCCCAGCCTGAGTTAGTTTACCTTTTTTGGGGATATTTGAAATGTTTGCTCTCTTAGAAAAATGTAATAAACAATATAGTTGATCTATCCATGAGGAGATAGTTTATCAAGTTTTTGTTTCTTTTTGTGGGTGGGAAGGGGGGAGACAGACCGAGGCAAATAAAAAAAAATAGTAGAACTAGCGAGATGAAGATATTTTTCTGTCTTTTGTAAATTTATTTCATTTAAGAAACATTCATAAAAATCCATGTATATTTACATACATTAAAACATACTTGTGCAGGCAACTAAATTTGCTCTAGGTAGAGCAAGATTTAGTTCCTAGAAAACAAACCGCAAGCCTTTTAATTCATGAGTGCAGTAGCCTCTGGTGTACACAAACTGAATAAACGAAAAAAGCTCCAGGTGGCAAAGTTCTCAGCTTCTGTTTCACCATCAGCAAAGTTAACTACAAAATGGTACAGATGTTTGACAAAATTGTGCAACAATGTGATGCATGCCAAAATCTTCAGGCTCAGAGCTGACAAAACATCAAAACAGAACAAGAACATATACTTTTTGGGGGGAGGAAGCACCACAGGTACTACATCCATTGCAAGACATTGTTTTATTTCAAACAGCAAAAGATAAGAAACTGAGAATTGCATAGAATTGTGTCAAATCTGGAAAAGAACAAACTCTCTTCTTCCAATAAAACAAGCCTTTGTGTCACATAAATTGGTTGAATATTTAACTTGCAAAAAACAGAAATTGCTAAGAGCTATAGATATTGCATAACAAAATTTTGTAGAATAAAAGTTTCCATATTGGAAAAAATAAATAAAGTTTTGACTTTCTTAAAGAAACACTCTTTACAATTGTCTCAGTTTGATATAACATTTCCTTTCATTTTGGCATAATGAAATGAACCAAATTCAAGATAAAGAAAATGTACTTACACTAAGTTTACTAAACTAAATTCCATCTATTAAGTTAACTACCAAACCATCAGTTCACAGAACTCGACGTCACATGTTGAGCCTAACATGTTTCTAGATTTAACTTCCAGAAGATTTCAAATTCCTACTCACAACCTTTCTCTGGTTCCTTCTGCTATTTTACCATGGTAACCATATCATTTTATTCAGACTTTTCTCCTTGTTACCTCAAAATCGGTGAAGTTGCAAGCTTGCATAGATTCATTTCAATGTCATGTCGTTCACATCATAATGCATGGTGTCAAATTTAAGCCCAAGTTGAGTTCCATTCCTGATTTCACTGATGCTTATCGAAGCTTAATCAATGGGCGAAATTGGTTTTCAGAATGACAAAGTGAACCAAAATGCAGCCTCCACAGGCAGTGCAAAGACTCACTATAACTTTCTTTGCAAAGTAAATAGTTTTAATGTAACGTTAAATTAAAAGATATGTGATACTCTACTGAAACTTCATTACCACATTTATTCTAAGTTTCAGTTTTTCACCATGAGGTATCTATCAAATTTGGCTCTGGTCAATATTTGAATAAAATGTATATGTTTGAGAACCATTGGAAAATGTTTTGAAAACACATTGTTTTTCGCCTAAGGACTGTGGAAAACACACAGCTGATTGCTAAACCTGCCCTCTTTGTTAATAATCCAGCCATTTCATCTAACGGAATACATCGATTCAAACAAACTAACCCAGATAGTAGTGTTTCAGCAAACGCAATAAATGAATGACATCCGACACTTGCTACGTCTGTCGATTTGTGCCATGACTCAGAGACAGTCTCACTCCATTTTGTTACATTCTATGAGTAATGTCTGCCACTACCGAGCAGCCTGACACAGATCTCTGTGCATTCATACACTTTAACATAGAAGCGGACAAAGTAAGCAGACTCAGAGGCTAGCCACGTATCTACAAAAAAAACCACCTCTTCCATCTCCAATTTTTAAAATAATATTGCATAGTTAAGTTGACCTTCAACCTCCACGGAGAGAGACGAATCAAATCTCGCCCATCGCACTGTGCCATCATAAGCTTTTACTGAGCTTCATCCGTAACCAAGTTTTAGGAGTTGTGCAATGAACGACAAACTCTCGAGAGTAAGGACCCATTATTCCTTTCAGAGACTGTGGAGAAGAAAAAGTCAATAGAATCTTTACAGCATACAACAAAATAAAGGCTCCACTGATACAAACAGTTAATAACTGCAATTCTCATGGCAGCGGGTCCATTTTCCGACCACATTTCTTCTCCCCCGTCTCCTTCCCTCCCTCCCATCACTGCTCCATCTGTCACCTCATGCAGTACAGACTTTCTTCTAAATTGGAGCAAACAAAAGAATGTAAACAGAAAAGCAATAACACTGCATCCTAGGATTTTTCAAAGAGATTTTTTGATCAATAACTTTGGTGACTCAGAGGTGAGTCACTGTGATACAGCCAAGCCACCATACGAACATTGTAACATTAATGTTCTTTTTGCACATTGGCACAAATTTCACAGATCGAACTTCAATAATAGTTCAAGCAAGGTCGCATAATTAGCAGTTCAACTATGTGACAGTTTATGTGTTGTATTTGTATTCAATTCACAGAAATGTTTACATTAATATTCAATTAAGTTATCACAATTATACGGACTGTCCGATAACCCTCTTTTCACAAATTAAGTTCTTGAACTGTGGTCAATTTTTTCACAAACGTATCAGGTTATCCCAAAACCCAACTGACTGCAATACAAATTTACAGTAAGTGGTCGTCAAGAATACCATGAACCTGATGAAGGACAACTATATTCTTTGAACAAACAACCAAATCAGCTAAAGCTTTCACACCCCCCCTTAAAAAAAACAGACTTTAATTTAGATATCTGCAAAATGAATGATGGACTCTGCTAATTAATTAAAGAGCACGATGCAATTGTTTCCTTGGAGCAATAACCTAGAAAATAAATTTATTAGCTGTGCTAACTAAATTATCTTTGGCTTGTCAACTTAAAACTTTTGGAAGGAAAATCACATTTTCTTTGTTAGTCATCCGATGGGCAACCTGCTCAAATTGCTAAAATTTTATTATTGGTTAGTCACATTGCAGAAGTAATTCCATAGATGAACTGCAAGGTACAAAACTGCAGTTATATGGAACTCAGTCCCTGGATCACATGTGTGTTTACACTGTGGTGAAGAGAGCTAATACGATAAGACCACAAAAGCCTGCATAACTTGACAGGTGTATGCAAAATCGATGGCTTTCAAATACTGTGCCAAATCCACTGAGTGAAAGATTAGTTGCAGAGGATGATTGGCAGTTTAAATGTTCTGCTTCCAGTCATCGTAATTGTAAAAGACAATTGTTTCAAAACTTACATGACAAGATTTCTTTTTCCCCCATAAACATTTCACTGATATTGATGGAAAAACAAAAAATTGTTCATATTATGGTGTCATGACTATATTTGTTCTTTTTCTTTGTTCTTTTCAAGTTGGCTTTGTGATATGAGGGGGAGGAAGACTGACACTTCACAGGGAGTTGTGGGTGGGTTTTTGTCCACTTAGCTGTTTTATATGGTCTAGAATATATGGCATTACTTGGAAGATCAACAGTGATTGCTGAATCCACTTCTTAAACCATTATACAGCCTTCCAAAATAGTCCTTACACTTCAAATACAGTTTCTAAACAAGATGAGACCATTCTGTAGTAGTACAAATACAGGGTCAAAGAATATGCGAAGTCTATATGAATAAAACTTTTTACTCACTCGCGAGTCGCCATGTCACTGTAAACTCACCTGAATAGTGACGCACGCACGCAAGTCCTCAAGTCACGTAGCAATGCAGATACATGTGCAATGTCACACTTTTTGAAGACGGCAACATGCTATGCAGCAATGACAGAAAATTTGAAGAAACATTTGGAAAGAAGTCATTGCTAAAATAACACCATTATGGTCGAGACTGTTGTGAACAGACGTGGCAAGAGTAGGTTGAAATTGAAACACCCATTAAGGGTTCCCCTTTAAGTTACATTGAAACACATCAGTGTTGTAGAAAGATGAAAAGATGAGTTGTCACACCTGTGCATCATAATTCCTGTGAGGGTGTGGTGAAAGCTTCCATACGAGCTTTCGATTCTGAGACGGGTTCGTGGCGGGTCTCTTTGTCATCTGCTGGAGCGACGGCGCAGAACGAGCTGTTATCTTTTTAGATATGCTGAAAATTAGGTCAAGTGAGACTTAAGAAATATTTTGCAACAAAGAACTTTATGAAACAGAGATTGCATACGAAAAAAAATGTAAATAATGAAAATGGCTGCTTTTCAAGAAAGGAAGACCTGAAGTTGGGTCAAGCAAATGATACCGCACCACTTGGTGAAAATATGCAGGAATAGTTGGCAACATTGTAAACAGGCAAAGGACATTGCATATTGAGTTCAGAGTTTCAAAGTAGTTGATATCATTTTTTTTAAGTGAGTTTGAAGGAACCTATTGTATGCCAACACTTCTGATCAGCCTCATTTGTCAGGCATCTATTCCTTGCTAAAAAATGTAAGAAACAGCAGCTTTATTTTGACGAGGGGTTGTCTGTGGTTGATACCTTGTGGTAAAAAGTGTCCGGTGACAGATTTGCAACAATTGATTTTGATTGTTAATTACCCCATCATTGTTGCTACAGTTGTGTGACAGATGTTCTGAATCCCTTAGTTTGGCAATTTACAATCAACATATGACTAATAATTAACTGGCATGACAAAATATCAGGAACTTTGTGAACCAAGTCAATAAGTCCCTTTAAATGTGTAGGCTTTGGTAGAACTTGACATTCTTAGGCAGTGAATTCTTGAGACTACTCAAGGGAACAGCAATTGAACAAGCATTTCTTTGTTCTTCTTCATTTTATTGCAATCCACATCCAACATGTTTATTTTGTTTTGATGGCATAGTTTGGTGATACAGTATTTCAAAATGAGATAATTACATATTTCAATTTTAGAGGGGAAAAAGAAACAACTTGCAGACATGGCTAGTAATAACCACAACATTATCATAATTACCATACAGTAATTTAAGTCAGCCTTTTACCCCTTGCAAAAGGGTTACTGACTTTTTGCCACAATAATTCTCCCAATATCCACTTTTTCATTGTACTTCTTTCTCCCATGACTATTGCACTACATGTTAAGTCAACAACATTGTTGCTGGGTGCAATTTCCTGTGAGATTGTACTATAAGGTTGAACAGCAGAAGCCTGTTTGTATTGTCATCTCTGGAGCAACTAATCCTTAGAGGAGTAGTAAAGTTAGGACTTTGCAAAATGTTAAATGAGAGACCAACTTTATTTGGTGAACACCATCACCAAATTATTTTTTAAATAAGTTGCTCAATCTTCAAGATATTGCGATTTGAATGATCATAANNTATATTTCATTGTCAATGTATTTTGTAATAGTTATGCAGATTCAAATCCGAGTATTAATGATTTGATTATTGCATGATACACCTCAGTAATTCAACACGAAATGTGTACAAGTTTGAGCGGATTTATAGAAATCATGAGGTAAAGAAAACAAAGAAATACATTAAAAGTCCTGCTATCAGTGATTATGTGACATCATTATGTGACTCACTCAAGTTGGTTTACACTCAACTTTGGCAAAACTGGTAGCACCCTTCTCTGAATTTTAAAAGTTTGTACCTTGGATAGGAACATATATCTGTTAATGAGACTTTGGGAAGATGTTTGTCAATCACTTCTGCTACACTTTGATAAATATATTCCCAGGGTTTCCTTCTCCTTTAAAACATGACATCAATGATGACTTGCAGATGTAACTGCCCATCTAGAATGCTCCTGACATGCTCACCTTATCTGTTGAACATCTGGACTGATAAGTCCATTGGGCGACCTGCTCGATAGCTGAGGTAGAGAACTTGATGCCTCTGGAGCAAAGTGAGCTCTGATGAATTTGGGAGCTTGGATTGCATGAGCCCTCCTAAGTTGACTGGTAGTGTAGGGTGGGGGGTGTGTTTTCAATGGTGTTGCTCCTTTCAGGCTTTTAAAAAGAAAAGAAACAAAAAGCTAATGAAAAGACATTGAGCACTACAATAATACCTAGTAGGTATGTAAGTGCCAAACAAGTGACAAAAATGCACACAAAATTTGTTGTTGTACAGTAAATGACATTTCAATAAGAGCTACAGTACCACAGCAAAGGAAGCGAGAAACATTTAGCACCATGGTGTTTTTTTCTCTCTGTCTTTTTTTAGCCAAAGAACTGTGAAAATTGTGAGCTCCAGAGGGTTGTGAAACAAAAAAAAAAAAAATTCATGGATATAAATAATGTGTACTGTAGCTGTAAATATACAGAGCATACTTTCAGACATGTGAAATAAAAAATTTTCTACAAGAAAAAAACCCATCAAATTCATCGCAGTATAATTATACCTGTTGAGATCAAGTCTGACTGTTGGCAAGCTGAGTAAGGTTTTTTCTCCGTCATCTGCTTTCGGCGGTTGATGGGGTGCACTCAGGCTGGGTAGACGGTAAGGTGTGCCTCCCCCTGCGGATATTGTAGGGTCAACTACGTTTGCTTTCACTCCATTTTCTCTGGGAGATGACGTCATCCTACATGGCACATCCTTCAACTTTGCCCTAAAAGTAAAACCATACGGGATGTCGTGAGAAGTAAGTACTTGAGCTAAAAAATCTTCTGATTATTTAGTCAAATTTATATGTACTTATTTCTCAAGACAGGAGAACAGGGGCTTGCAACTTATTTTGCTGTGCTCTCTCATCTACAACCAACATAAGGTTGGTAACATGCGAGGTGTAAAGTTTCAATGCATGAATAACTTGCTATCTCGACAAAATTTTGCCAGTTGTCGAGTTACAGACTCAGAAGTTACAGGGGTATGCTAACTCCACATCTCAGAAAAATTACAAGCAACTTATCTGGACAAAATTTTGCAAATTGTTGAGTTATCAACTTACGCTAACTCCATAGATATGCAATATTTGCAACTCAGTATCTCGACAATTTGCAAAGAAAATTGCCGAGATAACAAGTTATTGATACAGTAACTTTACATCTTGCGTGCCACCTAATGTCCGCTGCACTCATCCTGTTGGAATGCATGTCTTGATACTACTATGAGAGTTGGTTGGAAAATAGGGATGCACCACATATCCGGTCTGACCAGACTATCCTGACGGATATTGCAAAGAATCTGATTCCAGCTACCGCCAGAATCGGCGGTAGCCGATTTTTGTCAGTCTCCCAGACTTTTTTCTGAACTTTGCTGCAATTTTTTAGACGTTGGTATGAAATATCAGAGCATAGATCTCTCAAAGAATGAAAAGACAACATGAACTTTAAGGAAAAACAAGGTGTAGAACACAATTTAATATTCTGATGATTTAGGTGACCTGTTATAGTAATGAAATGAATTGATTTTAGAATATGTCATACAACTAAGAGCTTTTAGTTTCCTTATGTGTGTGCATTTGAGCATTTTTTTTTCCGGCTTTAAAGCACCATCTTTAGATAGTACCTCATATAACACAGGGGTTCTTAAGTAAATAAGATCTCAACAAAGTGAAAATCTATTTATTTCATGGCAAACATTTCTCTTGTTGAGTAATTCACATTCAGAACTACTGTAACATGCATGATTTAGTCTGGACTTGGACAGTGATTTGAGAGACAGGTGCTCAGTGTTGCCAGGCCCCATATAGATACACCTTGACCTTGGATCAATCATCAAGGGACTCAACTAAACCACGTTTACTATCATACCCCACTTCTACCCATTTCTAACTTTTGAATGATTTCTGTGAAGTTGTAGTTCTATATTAATTGAAATGATTTTTCATTTTTTTTTGTACATGATATATTGTATTTGGAAACATAGAAATCATGTACAATTCTAATTTTCCAAAGCATTGTAAAAATTCTCATCCAGGCAACTAAGATTCGGGCAAGTCTAGTCCAGCCAGACCTTTACATTAAAATCTGGTGCATCCCTATTGGAAAGGGTACAAGCAGAGCTTTTTTCATTATTGGCAATTTCATTTCAGAATCATAGTTGACAGAGTATGAACGATGTTACAGTGTAGGAATGACAACATAATTGTAGAACTACCCAGTCACAAAAGTAAGTTACAAACACAGTGCTGCTTTCCAGATATCGTTTTCCAGATTTCATTGACTGAAATAGCTGTAATGCATAAATTGACCACTAGTATAGTACATACACCAAACTTCGCGCACTGCCAAACTTCGCGCACCCCTAAAAAATAACCCCTAAAATTTGATTACCTAAGA
>VJOZ01029488.1:0-10761 GCA_009801055.1 Stichopus horrens
GCTCCCGCCCCCTGCCCCCCCGCTGGTTGATGGGTGGGTTACCGAGATGGGACCCAGCCGCTGACAGGATAATTTGTTTTGTAAATTTACAATTTTAGGTTGAGTTCTTGAGTTAGACTTTGAAGCCCTTTCATCCAATGTACTTCATCAGTGTTCAGGTTTCTTGGTGTCCTGGTAAGCCGTGACGTGCTTGTTTTTGACAGAAGGTCGTGGAAAACTGTCATCCAGGCCAATTATATCTTCCCCTTGGAAATTTTGAGAACACCTGATTGCTAAAATCAATTTGCTTTATCCCCCTGCTTTCTTCATCCAAGACAACACTCTTATGTCAGAAGTCTTGTTGAAGTAATGATAATCAGCCATATATATATATAACATTGTTTGCCAGCTTACTTTTTAACTATGTGGTAAAAGTTGCTCCGAAATTCCCCACCGACAAACACCACCTGGTCTTCTACCACCTGGTGGGGTTCACCCACGTGGGGTCCTATTTCCCGGGTGTAGCAGTCCGGGGAGTATTTATCCCGGTGTATCTGTGTGGGGGATTTTATCCAGCCACGGTTGTTGTTGTTCATAAATATTCCAACAGGGGGATGTGTCAAGATGCATTGTCATTGGTCACTGCTCCGGCAGACACTATCTGTTCATTAGCAGATAAGGTAATTTGACACACCCGTCGAATCAGGAAACACGGGTTCAAAGTAAAAGATAAAAATGCATTTTTGTTTGGAAACATGGTGGATTAAACTTGGGCAATTTCATTTCTTTCAGTGGTGGCAACTTTGTCCGAGTCAAGTAAGTATTAATCACAGCTGATATTTCAGTATCTGAAGCAGAATTTTATTCGTTTATATCCTCCACCACTCTGAATTGCCATGGTCATTTGTAAATATCTGTACATACATTTGTAAAATAAAACCCTGTTGGACAGGATTTATTTCTTTGAAGAATGAAAAAATAGGAGCAGAGCACAGCAGCTTTTATTTTCTGTCTTTGTTATTTTTGTTTATTTATAGCCTTTTTTCCCCATGCTGTTGCAGTAATTTTCAAGTGTCAACAATTCGAAACTCAAAATGGTGACATTCACCTCCTTGTTTCATATCCCAGGGCCAGTAACATGTCACATACACGTGACCCTAATGACGATCCCTGATTGGATAAATTTTCGTTCGTGCCACTGAATCATTTCGTTTGGACCAATAGCCGTTCTTAATGCTTTTCCGTGGGAGCCACTTATTGCCATTCGTAGTCTTGTTAAGTACGATAACATGTCTCTCTGAATCCTTCAGAGCATGATCGAAATTAAGACAACAGTGATGGTAGTATCGAATACGGTTGAGGAACCAGTCGGATTCCAATCAAAGATTAGTACTGGGGATGGAACAAAGGTATACTCAACGCTCCTCCAATAACTTCGAAGTTAGGCTGAACAAATACACAATACACTAATAACTATGTAGGGAAAACTGAGAACCCCTGCCGTCAAAAACACTCTGTGGCGCAACACCCCTCTACCATCCCCAACTTTCGTCTTTGAAATATGGAACCACTAATTGAAGAAGTACGGTCAGGATTTTAAGTTTCGGCCACGTTTCACCCGACCAAAAGTGATCATTTTGGCGTATTCTGTGATAGGTTTGGTGAATTGAGTTCGAAGTTTCGAGAATCGTGGGCCTTGATTTGTCGATTCTCTCGGCTTGAAGTCCCATACAAGTCACTAATATCCTATCACATAGTAAATTTTACGCCAAGCAGGCAAGCACGCAACTGCATCATTATGATTCTGTTACTTGTGTCATTTCAACCTGTCTAATATATAACTACCTTTCTTTCATAAACTTTTCATAAACTGATTTTATTTTCTCATTAATCGAGAAACTACAGACATGGCGATCCCTACTTCAAGGTTGGGTGCACACAGCAGGATGTACTGTCTCGACTAGAGGACGTGTGTGTCGGTGTGTGTGGTGTGTGGTGTGTGTCGCAATCGCCTTTCATTACGATTGAGCAGATTAAGCTTCCCTACACAACAGATTAAAGTCAAGGAGCCCTTGGATGATATTTTAATTTTTTTAATTTATGTTTTTTTTTTTAAGAAATTTAGCGTAATCTTTAGGCCTACAGTTACATTACGATTCTAATGTTTCAAATATATCAAATTTTATGTTATATGGTTACATCAACTTTAGCCTGAAAGCCCAGCAAAGACTCTTTCCAGCAATTTATTACATATAATGCGATTATAATATATTTACAACATAATCATCAAATCAAATCAGTCTTCCTTAGCCCCGAACAACATAAAAACAGAGTCGACGAACTCACTGGGGCAAACGATGTTGATCTTTTTTAATTTAACCCCCAAAACCTCTAGAGAGAGGAATGAAATAGAGGGATTCAGTGGTCCCTAATTGATTAATTATTAATTAAAGAACATTACTCGTGTAATGTTCNNATTTTACTTAAGTGTAATTCAATTCAGGCTACTTATAGGTAGGATTAACTAAACGTAAGTAAAATTTTATTTGAATACGTAAAATTCATTATGCGTATAAGTAAAATTTAGTTTTGGAATATTGCACTGGTATAATCGCCTGGTTTGTTCTTTGTCAGTGTTGTCAGGAAGAGAAAGTAGGGAAAAAGATCACCTGTCACAAAACCTGAATGAAAACTATTCATTCATCTTCCAGATATTTGAAAATTATTGAATTGTCGTTGAATTGGTGAAGCAAGTGGATCATATTTTGTATGTGAAAAACGCGATATCCATAATATAATCGCGATGTTGATATAAATGATAAAAATCATCGTAACTTTGTGTTTCATTCAGTTTATGATAATCACCTTGTTTCACATCGAATGAGGGAATGATTTTAGCACGGCATGTAAAATAAAACGCTTGTTTGTGCTAAACTGGTGCTTATACAGCACTGAGGTGGGACATCTCTGTCAGTGTTCCGGCTTGGTTAGAAAAAGAAAGACAAAGTTTTCCTGATTTCTAACATGGCAGTAGAAATAAAATTACAGTAAGAATATCAGTTACTAAACGTGCAACCTGTATCTCCAACTGATTCTTCATCTATAATTGGGTTTTCTTCTATGGTTTAACATCTGCTCAGTGAGTTGCTAGAGACTTCATGATCTGTCAAAACTGATCACAGAGCCCGAGTACCCGAATAAAGAGAACCCAGCATATAATTATATACATAAACGGCCCCGTCTCGGAGATGCTACTGAAGTAAAAGAGTGCCCCGCCTAAAACCTCATCTGACAACTGCTGCAATTCAACGTACAGTGATCTTTATTTTTCATCGGTGCTTCCAACTCCTGCATGCCAGCATAATCCGTCTACACTACAGCAGTGTTCAATTACATGACCCTCAATGAACTAATATGACCGAATGCAAAACGCAGTCAGTGCACTGATCTACATTCAGTGAGTCAGTGTCTGATCTGATCTAGCTGACTGAACACTGATACATGTGTGCAGCAACAACAATAGCCTTCAGGTTCTCTTAGCCAGGTAGGGCGGAAACTCCTTAGCGGTAGTTTTTCATGTACACTCAGAAGTCCAAAGTACAGTGTATTCGGCTGCTGTGCAAAAGTGGGTTGACAAACTGGAAACTTACACCATCGTTGTTCGCAATCGATATTTTACAGGCAATCCTTCTCTCAGACTTATGCGACAGTGGACAGAACCAGTTGCCTGGTAGTGATAAACTAGCGTGCACGAATCCATGGTAAATCTACGTTTACTTACTGTACCACCTCTTTAGTTCATCATTCAATGATAGATAGCCGAGTCATACAGGTACGTTCATTCATGTTTACACGGCGTTGCATTCGCCATGCTCCTCCATAATTGTGCACAATCTCTACTAGTCATCTTCCAGTAAATCTCTTTCTTCATATCCAAGTACAGTTTTGTGAGGCTAAACAATTGACATATCATCAACTTTCAGGTTCTCAAGACCTGTGGGGCACTTGGTCGTCGATCTTGGGGGAATTTCCCACCAAAGAAAGTATGTGAGGCAAACATATAGTGTTACGGATTACAATAATTTCAGGGAGAGTATCAAAAAATAAATAAAATAAAACTTAAGATTGTGACATAAAGATGACTTTAGGGCATCGACTTTAGGGCATTGAGAATACGAAATTATTCTATTTTGTTGTAATTAAAATATAAAGGTTATTGATCGCCTCATTAATACCCTGTTGGTCTTGACAAGAAGTTTGTTTCCCATTATTACTCTTTGCACGTGCAAACTATCACAGTACAACCTCTTACCGTACAAAGCTGTATAGGGTATATGCATAGACGGTCTTCCAAAGTTTTATTAGCCTATTTCTTGCAAATAGTAACCATATAAAAGTAAGCAGAGTACGACCAAGAAGAGAATGACGTCACATAAGATGTAAATAAGGCGACCAATCACCTTTTTACAAATTCTTTGACATTCATGAACTGCGTTCAAGGTATAAAAAAGTAGGCTATGTACATTGTATATAAGCTATTTGCATTGTTTGAATACGAGCATACCCGGTTTGTGCATTAATTAATAACTCTTTATTGACATTGAAAGACTAATATAGAAATGATTAGTTAGGCTTATTAAACATTTAACTCTGCTTAGACTGTTCAGATATTGAGTTTGCTGAGACAGTTTGATACACTAGAGATAGGAGATGTAAATTCTCAAACTAAAGATCGCTGATGAAAACACCAGCGTTCACTTATGCAGCATGCCGTGTAATCATGATACCACGAGATAGGCGTATGGGATTTATATAAACACAGACATATAAGAAACCTACCACTCAAAAAAGTACACGAACTGCAAATGTCGGCTAATAACATGCATATTTGCTGGTCGTATCATTATGGTGGTAGGCTCATACAGTCTGATTTCTACGGATGATGTTCGTTGTAACTGATTTCACGTGTTGTAATATCGATATGATTTTTACTTTAATATATTCGTTTATGACTGAATCGATGAGCTTCAATTGTTTGATGATTCATCAAGATGTAATGGCGGCCCAAGTTAGGGGGGAGGGGGAACTGAGGGGAAAATTCCCCGTCAGAGCCGTTTCCCCTCCCCCCCCTTATCTGAAGCATATTGGCCCGACACATATAACATATGTATCGATACCCATTGCATTCACCTGGATATTTTAAGAAGACTTACTTTTTCATCCAATTGGTGGTGAAATGTCGAAAACCTGTGGAAGAGGGTGGTGAAAGCAAGCATTGTTAAGAAATCTGACTTACAAATTAAATTATAATTCTAATAATGTACTGGTTTTCTTCCAGCATTTGCAACTTGTCATGCAGACTATACCCCATAGGGCGTCTTGCTTCTGGTTGATAATTTTTCAAAGGCTGTCGTCTCCTTTCTTGTATTGCACTGAAAAAGTCTTGGTCACTCCCATCTGTGTTGCAATTCTTCCTGATAGACGACCAATGTGAAGTGCCCAATTTGTGTGAGTGAACTTGATGCCACGTGCAGATCCTATGACCGAAATTCACTCTCTGAAGAAAGAAAACTATACAAACAATCCTCTAAAGATTGGAAAGTCATTCCATTAGAATGATCATTCACTTGTTGTAACTATGACATCTTGAAAACAGGATCCTCTTGGTATGTAAGGCTTAGTCTAACCTGTGAGTCGCCAGACAACCGCCACCTATACTTGAGTCACTTGAGTGCATTTTTTTTTTTTACATTAAGCCCTCATCGGTGTGAATGGAAACTGACTTGAAGTTACTTGTCCCTTTCCTCTATCTCTCTGTAGGTGCAATTTATGACACAACGGGATCTTACACCTACGCCTTTGTTCTCAATGCCGGCTGGTGTCTTATGGGAGCTATTTTACTTCTGTGTGTTCAACGCGTTAGGTCGTCGCGGAACGAGGGAACTGCGAACGTTGGCATGGTAACGTGAAGCTATAGAGTCGCCCTGATGTGTTTGCAAGCAATGTCGTGGATGTGAAGTTGTGTGGAGAAAGGAGAACTACGGGAGGTTATCGTTTACATGGAAAACCTTTAGGGAAGCATACGCCGGATTACGGTAGATATAAACACGTGTGTAGTCTGTCAACTAAAGAGCCAAAATAGAATTTAGTGCCTGAAATTCTTTGAATCCATACCTTTTTTTCTATTTTTTTTTCTTTTTAATTTAACTCGTGTCTGTACTTCCCTTACAAACATCTCCATCTTCTAGGTACTGATGATGTCGGACGTGGAACAAATGCACATCATGTTGAATGTGATGTCATATGGTCTTTATTCAGTTTGCGGAACGCCCAAGGAATCCCAGGAGTAAAGTCATGGTTGTCTGTCCGTGCCTGTGTGCAATGCTCCTCGTAAACAGAGCACAAGAAGCCCACAGTACAAAACCTGCTGAAATTTAACCTTCAGATGAAGGTACTTCTTTGTCAGTAGATGAATCTTTTTGTTTTAAATGTGTAAGTAGTTTAAGTGCAATGTCATTTTAGGTCGACTGACAAAGTTCCAAATTCGAAAAAAAAATCAAGATATCTCAACAAGAATTAGGCAAGTGAACTTAACTTTTCATCATTGAATCACCGCCTATAGATACCATTGTTATTCCGTAATCAAAAGAGGGGGTATCAGAAAAGTTTTCAGTCAAAGGATTTGCGTGGCACCAACCCTATTTACCACTTGTACACGTCGGAGATCTTTGCGTTCGAAGTATTTTCTTCATCTGAGTAAGAATGACGCAAGCTACTGATTTTTTTTTGTCTTTATTTCACTTCCCTGTTCACAATCATCGTAACCTGTGGTGCCAGTAACTGTCGTTCACTTTTATCCTTGTACTCACTTGCAGATATATACAAATTTCCAACTGTAAAAGAGTTATTCTCTGTTCAAGGACGTGTATCATATCGAGACATACTGGTACATATAATATTTAACAGTCAGGGGAAAGCTATGCCATTATTATTTTCATGAAAGGGGGCATTTTGTTTTTTTTTTGCTGGTCTCACACAGAGATACTTTTGCGGCTTATCTTTACTGCAGCTGTAGTTATATGCCGTTTTGCATACTGCGCAATCACTATTATGTTTCAGAGAATTTATCCATAGTCACTGGGTAGCTCTTTCACATGGAACTTTCTTAAGGCTTTACCAGCTGGCTTTAATGTCATTTATTTATCTTCCAAACTGAATGAATAAATCCTATGACGTTAGACACAAAACCTCGAGAAACAACTTTCGTGGGATAGCCGTAGTCGTTGGATATGTTTCAAATTCGCAACCGACTTACCTAAACAATATCACAACATATCCGTCGTCACTTGGAGGGCTCCCTACTTGTACTACGCTGTCATTCGATGACAGATCGTAAGTACTGATTCTGCCTTACATGCCTTTTGAAGTGCGAATAATTCTCCACCAATTTTGTACAACAATTTTTCTTTTTTTCAATGAAATATATACTATTATAGTGCTTAAATGCCAAAAAATATAAGGCAAAAAATTAAGAATTATTATTAAATAAATAATGTATAATATAAAGAGTATTAAATTAATTAAAAAATTAGGGAGGGGACAGTAGTGGTATAAAAAGAGTCTAGTATTACTTTTTTCAACCATATCTATCATTCAATCATAATAAGCAAGATATATTCATAGCAGGTCCATCGTGTGAGAGACTTTCATCGAAGGTAACTATCAATTTTAAGTCTTTCGCTCTGCAATAGAACGTTATCATCAGGCGGGTCTGTGAACGTCATTTCTGGTCGAATGATAGACATGCGCAGTTCGTAAGGTGGTGACGTCATCTCAGTGAACAACTCAATACATTGAACATCTGTTATCGTCATCTTAGTTATGAAATGACACACTTTTGATTTTCTTCTCTTTTTTTCATTTTAATATGGCTACCCATAAAATGTCCTTTCCATGACGTACATTTCCGTCTGTGACGTCAGATGTCTCAATGTCTGCCAGTCACTCAAGCTCGACGAAAGTCTGACGTATGATGAAAAAAAGTGACGCAATTATAAAAATCTTTCGTAATATTGCACCGGAAAATATTTCAATTGAACTTAAAAAGTTAAATGAACAAACTCTCGATGTAGATTGGATATGTGCATTTCATAATATTAAATCCAGTATCATATTAGCATTTTTTATTGGATATTAAAAGGAATATTTTTAATAAAAGATATCATTATCTTTCTACCTTAGGTTTCTTTTGTGGACTTATTTGGTTGATCGTTTGTTTTTGAATCTAACATCTTACTTGAGAGACATGTAGACACGTCTCTTTGGTAGATAATGTTCAGTTCTAGCAAATATTCCCTAGAGGGTAAGATAAAACCTCTTGCCAAAAATGTATGACCGGAAGTACAGTTTCGTGTAAATCGCGCCATCACTCGTTCGGTGGGTAAAACTTTCGGCCGGCAAATCGAAGATGTTCGGCAGTTAATTGCACTAGCACGCTTATTAAAGCCCTGGATAACTCATTTTATTTTTATTTCGCCAAAAGATAAGTAAAGGTAATGTGAATTAATCAAAACAAATTATGTCTTAACACGTTTTTCCTTCTATAGCTGGACATAGTTTACGTAGTTTATCTACCAACGGAGTAAGTTCTCAGTCCCCCATGGGCCTTAAATGTGACGTCACTTCGTATCCCCTGTACAACGGAGGGTATCCTATAGAATCGATGATACTAGTAGGTCGAACATAATTGTGTCAATGTAAGGGTTAAAAGGCTGTGCTTCATTTTTACCCAGCGGTTTCGTATCTCTGCGCAAAATAGAAAGTCAAATAGAAAGTCATTGACCTTGATGGTACTGGTCAGTGCTATCACTGGGACACCTTCAAGTTGCCCTCCAAGTTCCGGATATGACAGGATCGTAAACAAATTCTATGATCTATTTCTAACAGGCTCAACGTTAGAGGTATGGGGGGACAGGTGGCTGCAGGGATAATTTCTTTAGAACACTGACGTTTGCCATCTTTAATCTCCATGCAATGACGGTGATCATTATCATTAATCCATGGACGGTTTTCAAAGTGAACGATGATCATATTATACCGAAAGAATTATCTTTGGATATAATAATATATATATTTATATCGAAAATTGTTCATGTTGTAAATGTTTGTAAATTGGTAAGATAGCGTGCTTCAGTCTCTGCCTCCCCNNCGACAGCAAACCATGCAAATATAGATCAAAATTTCTTAACGTAAATAGCCGATATACCAAACTGAGGAGAATATGCGTATAAATAACACGTCTCTCACCCCACCCCCATCCAATCTGTCAGAGCGACCATAGTCGGGAAATCAAAAATACCAGTTGGAATAGTTCATATCTCAGTCTACTAGCAGCCCATTTCATAAAAAGATGCCAAATAAATGCCAAATTGTGTCACAAAGTTTACCTGGTAATTAAAATATTTCTCAATAATCGAATTGTTTTCTGAAAATGACAATATCATAAATATTGTAGATAAGATCAATCCAAATTATTCCTGTTTTCTATTAAATGATTTTATCGTCAATTGCGAATTTGTAGACATATGATCGGTTTGAAGGCAGATCACATGCAGTTCAAGCATCCGGGGAGTGTCTTTTCCTGCCATCTGGAGGTTTTGAAAAGCCAAGATTTTCTTGTTCGCTCTTTGGCAACTAGCGGTGGCCCTCCGTTTAGATAGTCCTGCCGTTACCACCCCTCCCCGTCGAAAGCTTTCTTTTTTGTTTGCTTCGCCGAAAATTTATTTGTAGCGCCGGATAATGCCGTTTTAGTGATGACTGTACCCCTTTTATTCTTCACCCGCTAATGAGCAAAGGCATTCCTAGTTTCTGAAAAACCATTTGGGTGGGGTCACCTTATATTCGGAAAAGCACACCCAACCAGTGGGAATTCCTTACCTTCACCCCGACACCCCCTCACTCTCGACGAACTTCCGTTTTAAATTTGCGTGCTTAATCATGTCAATGTATGCCTCGTGAAATGAAGATAAGATGACCTACTGCTGCATTCGAGCACAGCCTGCAGAGCCCACGTTTTTGCATACCATTTCATGCACAGTATACCTAAATCGGACTAATTCATTTCATACGGCAAAGGCCATTCGGTAGCCTTCAACCATATCACTATATTCGGTTTACTTAAGTGGAAGTATATGTTGTCTTACAAAGATGACTCTCCGCGTACTATTCTTAACAGATAAACTGCCAATGAGGTCATATGAAATAAACGTGAATGAGTGTGCGTGAGTGAAGTTTAGTGTGCGCGCATGCTCATAGGGAAACATCATTGAAATTAACCTTGTTTAAAGCTCCATTGCCCACAAGGGGTCATACTAACTATTCACATACTGGTGCCATGATTAACTCAGACTGTGAATTACGTCAAGGTAAATATTGCCAAACGGCCACGACACATCTTCAAAAATCAGATGTTTATATTCAGATTTTTATGATGTACTCTAAATGAGCAATGAATAGACAATAAAGTAGGCAATCGTTTTACTTTATAAGCATGGGAATCTTTGTTACTCATGGATATTTAAGAAACCCAATATGGCCCGGTCGCAAGGTCGGTGGCATATGTTAACTGCTCCTCTCTCTCTCTGTCATCCCGAAACACAAAAGGAGGTTTGAAGCCGGCTCAATTAACTGTTCTGTCAAGTTCAAGAAAACTGTATCTAGTCTCTTGTTTCTTTTGTTAGGTCTCAGTCAACGTCACACACACCTCACACACCTCACACACCT
>VJOZ01029493.1:0-14277 GCA_009801055.1 Stichopus horrens
CACAGATAGAAATTCAGTTATTGTAGCTCAACAGTAATTTTTTCAACCAAAACTTTTCCAAAATTCAAATGATGCCCCTCCAGTTACACAAGGAAAGCAAAATGTTTTGAGGAGATGACGCTTTTGTAGATGTTAATTGATGAACCTGAATGGTTTAACAATGATCAAAGCTATTATCTTTGTATGACATTTTATTGTATTCTAAACATGCTATTGGTTTTTTATTGCTTCCTTGAATATTCCTGGTGGGCATGAATAAGTCTGATATGTTCTTTGCTCTTCCTTTCCTTTTCCCAGAAAATCAGAAGCAATCCAATTGACGAAGTTGTAATCCTCAATGCGGATACTAACGAAATTGAAAATCCATTCAACGATATTGAAACACTCCCATCTGATTTGGTACGTTAACTAATAGTTCCTGAATTTACTTCTTGTGGATCACTGGTGTACCCTCCCTCCTTCCTTGGATGACTGGTCATCTGCTTTTACCCTTCCAGTTGTCTGTGTTGCTTCTTAGATGCGACCTACTGCAACCTAGTCAAAGCACGCTCTTGCCCGTTGCCATGTTTTGTTGGTTGGCATGGATACCCTTGGGTTCATTTCCAAGCAATTTTAAACCAATGGCCAAGAGCCACAGTCACAGAGATAGCTATATTTCAGCATTCTCTATAAGGGTTTTTAAGGGGGGATGGCCTCTTGCCATTCCTGAAGTAGCAACTACCCCTAAAAAGGGGTCTCCTCCCTGCAAAAGCTCCGCTGAGACTGTGAAAAAGTCGGCAAGAAGCTACTGCTATTTCAACTTTTATGCCTAACTTATTTTTTTCTGAATGGCACCATTTTGCATCAATTAGCTATTCTCAATTACTAAACTTTCTGGAGGTGAGATGGGAGTAACCTCCCCCCTCAAACTACTTGCCCAGCACTTCCTTCAGGTGGCCTTCCCCCTCCCTTGGAAATCTGTGGAAAACTTTGTATACATGTCAGTGTGATGAAGATTAGTGCGTGTGTGTGACCTAAAAGAATTTCTGTTAATAAATGCACTTTTAATGGTTTCAGCACACATATATGTAGATGTGTATGTATAATGACAATGCAGTCTTTTGAGCTATTCAAAGTACTTGTCTTTAAAAGAGCAAATGCTTGTAACAAATGTTTTCACTTTTAAATCATTCACTTCAATAGTGTTGGTGGATACTATGATATGGGCAAGTGATATCGACTTGAGACTTTGGTCCCAATATCATTTGTAAAATGACCCTAACAGTATGGTTGGTGCTCTAAATGGGAAAAACAGTAATATCACTTAAAACAGAGTCAGTTCATACACCAGTTAGTATAATGCATGGAAACAAGATGTCAGACCTTAAGGGTGGGATTAAACGTTAAACTGAACCAATTAATATGACGGTAAAGTATCAAAGGTTTTACATTGTAATACAATCTGTAGTTTTACATATTTAATCAGGTATGCTTTGATTCCAAGTCACCCCTGCGATATTCCAATATCGGTTGGCAATTGAAGGAAGTGCGCTTGTGATACAGACTAAGAAATTTCATGCAGCAACATTGTTCCATTTTAAGATGATGCTTTGTTGGTGATCGTGTTAGCTCTCTGTGAGCAATGAAACTTTTAATGTATTTCAGCAGTGGTGTACTTACAGTGTGTTGTCTTTTGTGTGCTAATAGTGTGTGTTCTCAGTATGGGCTTACAGTTCTTCAGTATGACAATCACCCCTCAGTACATTTTTCTTCACTCTTTAAAGGAATTCTCCACGAGCAAGAATACTTACCCCAATAATTGAGATTCTTTAACGTCCTATCAGTTAAACACAAAGATTTTACCAGAGGAAACTTCCTTATGTGTGAAATGATGCTTTGAAAGTTGGGCTTCAGCATTAGCCTGAAAATGTGTGACGTAAACCAACAAATTATGCTTTCCATATTTTTCACTATTCGTGTTTCTGGCAAGGTTTTGCCATGCAAAAACTCTTTAGTTCAGAGATTATGCAAACTCAATGAATGTCTACTTTCAGTAAGATAGTTTTTGCGTGTGAAACCAGTGGAGCTGTTATTATGATGGACATAAAACCTAATAACTGCTAATGCTTTAAGACCCACCAAACCGAGGGAAGATGAGGCGTGTAACTAGCTCAAAGTTACAGTATTTCTATCCTTCATTTGTTGGTACCTATTCAATATCATTTGCAGAGCAACATCATTTAAGTGAACTAATCCTTAAACAATAAGGTAGCTTTGAACAATGCTTCGAAAGATAGGTCTATGTCGCTCCCTGTGAAACTACGATTTTATCACCAAATAAGAGATCAGACCAACACTGCAACCCACAGCTCGAGGTATAGATCAATAACAATTTTCAATCGATTAGTCGGTACTATGTCACAACCGATTGATTTCTAGCACCAGGCTCGTACCTTGAATATTTACCAAAATAATTCATTTTCTGAATTCTGTGAGATGTTTCCTGAAAATAAGAACGATGACTTGCCTACAATTAAGTTTACATCTGTTTAAGAGACATGAGAAGCGATGGTGGAGAATTCCTTTAATAGGAATTGTATTTGCGCTTGCAGTATTTGAAAGATTTCGCATTTGGATATTGCACTGATATTGATAATCAGGATCCTGTGCTCAGCCTAGTACTCGAGATATCATACTCATGCTAGCCCTTGGGATATATAACAGTACTGTTGATATTGTACTCATACCAGCACTCAGGATACTGATCTCATATACTAGTATGTCGGATATTGCACTAGTACTTGGAATTTTATATTCATACTAGTCCATGGGATATGTATAGCAGTACTGTGGGTATTGTACTCATACTAGTGCTCGGGATATTGTTCTCATACTAGCATGTTGGATATTGTACTAATACTAGTACTAATACCTGTACTTGAGATCTGATGTTCATACTAGTACTTGAGTTTTTGTACTAATACTAGTTAGGACTTGAGATTATGTACTCATATTCTCACTTATAGGTGCATGAGATTTTGTACTCACACTGCAAATCTCACTCTTAAAATTCTTTGTGTCTTTGTCACGAAGTTGCTTGTGTTGGGTTCAAGTGAATATAGAATGCGATGGACCATAAGAAACAAAAAGCATCCAACCTTCACTACTGTGCATTTCATAAAATGTCAATGGTTGCCCATATTATTGTCTTTGTTAGAATTAATATAATTTTGGGAAGCTTCACTTCTTGAAAAGAAATTAACATTTGTCATCTGACTGTAGTTTCAAGTTGGTTTGTAATGACTAAACAATTTACAAACTGTTTCTTTTCTTCCAGGTAAGACAGCTCAAAAACAACCTGAAAAACACTGCCCAGCTGAGTGGGGATGGTGTTGCCAGGGCTTTTCTGAAATTTTTGGTGCGGCTCATCGGTGGTTACAAGCATTCTCTGAAGTTAAGAGAGGTATGGTTCACATCCAGCAGTTGCTAAGCAACCACACAATTGTGGAGAAAGTGTGAAGCTTATATATTGCCACTTCACGTCAGTGGACGACCGACCCAAACATCTTTGATCAAATTTTGTATTTTTCTTGGCAAGGACAGCTTAGATGGGATAACCTCATATTTCCCTTGGATAAAAACATATCTTACTGTGACCCGTCCGAGGATCGAACCTGGCCTGGGATCGAACCCTGTATTGCTAAGCTTTCTTACTTCCAACTGCCACCACCTTTGAACACTCACTCACAGCAGGAGTTATACTGAGATTTGTAAATGTGCTGGTGTATTAATCTGCCAGTACTAAAAGAAGGGAAAAAGTCAACAATTCATGCATTTTTGTTTAGATTTGTTTGAAAGCAATTTTTAAAATTTAATTTTACTTTTTGTTGTGGTTGTATAAACAAAAGGAAATGGTCATGTTTTTGTAAGTAGAATTGATGTTCCCCTTTACCTTTTTGTTGTTTACATCTACTTCCAAAACACAAGAAACTAGAGTTGTGAGATTACCTTGATGTTGCTGACAGTGATAACTTCATTTTCATGCAATGACACTAAATTTGATTTTGTTAAGTGAAGTAGATTTTGTTTTTTTACAAGATGGTAGTTTGCATGAATTTATTTGCAAAGGATTGTGCAGTATGTCAGAGATCTATGTTATCTCTAATTATGTTTCAGGAATAATTAAAAATATGGGATTGCTGTTAAGAATAAGGATTTGTTTCATATCTGGAATGGAGCCCATATTGTTGCCCGTCACAGCTTTTCATGTCTGCACCCATAACGTAACATCCGCCGCCGTGATGCCCCACCGGGTTTTCAAAAAACGATAAACAATCGACCCTCCTCTGTAAAATGTGCCTTCTCTAATGTTGCAATGGATAGAGCTTTTTCAACCACCCATAGTTCATACCTATGTGGTACTCCTATTTGCCACGGACTGTAGCTTTCTCTTTCTGTCTTAGGGCGAGGAGATAGTCTTCGACAAAGAGTCCTTTGTAGAGTCACGGTCGAGTCACATGTCGGACTGTTTAGAAAAACTTCTGCAGATGCAACATTTCACGCAGGTTTGTGTGTACTACCACCCATTTCTGTTGTCTGTCATAGCAAGTATTGCAATGTGTTGACAGTGTGTTGCTTCTTCAAATTACCTTTTTTTCATGAGTTTGTCACATCACAGCCAACAATTGATGTGACATTGTTGGCTGTTACTTGCAAATCCTAGAAGTATCACAGTCTGATTAGAAAATTTTGGATTGTACCAGTGTTGAAGTTTTAACACTTCCATCCAATTCCAGATGTGGTTTTCCTCCTCAAAATGTTTGTGATCCCTGCCAAAAAATTATGCCTCGAATTCTTGGTTGCTGTACCATGTGCACACTTGCATTGTGCTGCTACCAAATTCATTACCACATTACATGACATTGTTTCAGATATTGAAAGTAGAATCTCTTAATTTTTATTCAAGCATAAATCCAATTTGATCAGCTGAAGGACAACTTTGTAAAATGTTTTTCATTGTCCATAAAGATTTTTGATGTCCTGGTTGCCAGGACTACCACAAAATTTCATCATTGAATGTATAATGTGTGTCTTAAGGGTCTATACATGGTAGAATAAGAATTCTCATGAAATGTAATGTAATAAACTCATTTCTTAGACATGATAAAATGTTAGTCTTATACTGGTTAATATCGATAAATATCTAGTAGCAGTAACGCTGTGGTACACGTTTGTGATACTCATGATATGTTTCTCCCACAAATTTCTGGAAGGGGGGGGGNNATAATTGAGATGCTAAATTATGCAAAAAGGTATAACATAGGTACAATTTCTTGTTTTCTTGAAATGGCAGTATCCTATCGCAAATTCTTTCTCCACCAAATGGAGTATTTATAGGGGAGTTGTCAGGGTGGTTATTTTCCCATGGAGACATAATAGCATGTGGTATGCTATTATAGTCTTTCCCATAATGGTATGTAGTGTCAGTTATAAAGAATTTCCATGGTAAACTATCCCATAGTTATATGTAATTATACGGTGTAATCTATCCTTCAGTAGTATGCCATGCATTCATCCTGTAATCTATTTTATAGTAGTATGTAAGGAAGGCTATCCAGAATGATTTGTGTGACCTGCTTATTTTACTGCATATCTCTGTAGAATCAGCTTTTCCATTGAAGTGTGTAGCATACTTGAATGAATTAAATCACAAGATATCAAGGAAATGCCCATCTCTCTTACACTTCTTGACTTTGTGGAAAAGTGGATGGAAGTGTTTGAATCGCAAAACCCAAATCCGAATTCAATTTTTATCCATAGTTCATCGATCACAGGGTGGACAAGATGAACGAAGGCCAGTTTGTGGACGACGCATTCGAAGAGGAAATAAACAACGCAGGAGATCTCAGTGAGTATTTTGCTGAGACACATTTTCAGTGTCTTCTTCTTTACTATCTACATTTTAAGCATTCTTTGAGTTGAGAAAAAGTACCAGATACCTCATCTGTTTATCCAATATGCAAAGTGTACATCCTGTATAGCACATTCAAATGCTGTGCAATTGGATATGTTGCTATGGTAACAGTTGCATTGTCCTTCTTCTATGTCACACTGGCTCATAGTGGTTTAAAGTTCATCGAAGAGAACTAGATATCCGAAAACTCCAAATTTGTCATCAGAATGTGACCCTTCACTCCTTGATTCCTGCCATTCGAGGATTGCCACTTGCTCTCACGTTGCACGGTCAACAATTTGCTCTCGAATGCGGATCGGATGTTCGGAAATCTGTGAAAGGTATCTCAGCAAGCATGAAGATGGAAGGGAAACCTTCATATGCCATCACTCCCAAGAACTATCAACTTGAACTTCTGTAAACTTCTCAAAGTGCTATTCCAATTTGTCAACATCACTTCTTCAGTCCAGAAAAAATAGAAAATTCATTAAAGGAGGGAGGAAATGAAATGTTGTGCATAATGGTGGATGGTTGTCTTTTTCCACCAGCTCAAATTTATCCCTCTGTCACTTTCAAGAACCGCCATCATCATTTCTCTGTAATAATGAACGCGGGCAGTCATCTCATGCCAACGACATTCTGATGTGATGTACGGTGACGACCATCCAAGTGTGCTGTCTTTATAGATGAGGGCTTTAACTTGATGCATCTGTCACTCTCCTCTCAATTGGCAATTTATCAATGAAGGATTCAGCTAATTAATCTAAAATGGAAAAAGAACTGTGCTCAAACTGTCAATTGGTGTGGTGCCCCTTACACTCTTAACATTACCCCTATTTCTGTTCTTTGTCAGCCATTAAAGAATTTGTATTCCATGGTCTCCCGAGCTTCAGGACATTGAACTTTATATTGAAATGTCATCAGAGGTAGATCTTGACTGAACTGACTTCCAAAATTATCTCTTTTCAATCTCTCTTGCTCTCTTCCTACACTTGCGTTTTCTTTCTGCATATCTTACAGGTTCTAAAAATTGGAAGACAGCGATGCAAAGACTCAAAGACTCGACAGCGTCAGATGGTAAGAGGCTTCTGTTACACACTGTAAGAGGGATGAGGAGCGTTGCCTTGGAGGTTAAGAAAACAGCTCAAGAAACCATCAACGTAAGATTATGTAAACATTTCAAGATCTGCCCCCCTCCCCCCCATGATGAGGCAATGACAGCAATTTACATGGGACTCTTTCCTGATTATGAAATTTACCCCTTTGTGGAGATGCATGAAATTGACATAAAGCTCAAACAGTTTAGCTTGAACTGCTCACCTCCATAGTCGGTCATCTCTTCAGTGAACACCATTGCAGGACTTAACATCCTTTCGTAGTCTTGTAACCTTAAAAACAATCTGTCTATGCTGTTAATTAGTAGAAGTGGAGTATGCCAGTTCAGTGTCCCCCCCCCAGAGGGGGTGAAGATACATGGTATGAGGCAAACGTAGAAAAGAGGCAGTGACATACATCGGATTCAGAACAAAACCATTTTTAATTATGCTCTATGAAACCATCAAATTTGATTAGTTTCAGTTAAAATCTTCCTTTTTAACTTTTGATGTTTGTAATTTGTTTAATAATCAACTTCATCAGTCAATTGATTGCTTTTATTTATCAAACATTCAATACATGTACAATGTTCTCATTCTCTGAACATGAAACAAAATGATAAATTTCTGAAAAATTTAACAACCAACATGCACAAAACAAACT
The DNA here is from genome assembly GCA_009801055.1 of Stichopus horrens. Lineage (NCBI taxonomy): Eukaryota > Metazoa > Echinodermata > Holothuroidea > Aspidochirotida > Stichopodidae > Stichopus > Stichopus horrens. Next base: position 7,691 of record VJOZ01029493.1, read on the forward strand.
GTCTGTGTACTTACTTAGGTGTACTTAGAAATACAAAAATGGACCAACCTAAAATGACGTAAATGAAGTGGTGATAAAAATGATTATACAAGACTTGAAAATGCATTTCCAAAAATACTGGCTTTAAATTGGTCCTAAAAACACCAAAATTGCAATACACATAATTACACAAGACCTGAAAAAGCATGTCTAGCAGATGTATCTTCAACTTCGTCCAAAAAATGTTGAAGTTGTTGCCATTGCAAATGTTGGCCAGTAAGGTTTCCCAAAGATGAGCATAAATAGGTGGAAAACTTCTTGAATTTGGAGCATGAACATTAAAAGGGATTAACTGCTGAAGAAAATTGATATTTCATAAAGATCAGGAATATCCTTCTCCCTTTATTTATAAAAGCCGTATCTCAACAACATGTTTAGTTTGCAAGTTTTTGGAAGAATTTTTGAAGAAATATTTATTTCAAATGGTCCATTTCTTAGTCAGGGACTTGTGATGTAACCCACGTAGCTACTTGAATATTCTTTGTATTTCTTTATAACCTTGATTGTCTTCAAAGAAACATCACAATATGGTGTACGAAATGTGGCTTTAGTGTCAGCAATATTTGAAGGTAAATCACCCAGTCTGTATTTTCAGTAATGTCACATTTCAAGTTAAATGAGTGTTTTAATTCAAAAAAAAAAAAAAACATTTTTGCAATAATTTGCCACATTATTAGATGTCAATTCGGTAACATGTGGCAACCTTGGAAAGGTTTCTTTACCAGATAAGTCTTTCTTCAACCAGCAACTATCTTGAGTTAGGAACCAGATATTAGCCTGGGGTTTAGAATCCTGCAGTGGAAAATTAAATTCTTCTATTCAAGAATTCCTGCCATTGCCTGTAAAATATGCCTTGAAACATTCGCTCACTGAGAAATTTCTTGTCAGTTGTTCATGTTTACCTCACACAACATATCATTTTACCTTGCAGTTTTGTCACTTTTTGCTCTCAATGTTTGTATTTTCATCCATTGTTTCCCCCCCATTTTGGGGGGGAGGGGTGGTGAGGCAGGTTCTGGCAGGTCAGTTGACAGTTACTTTACCGAGAAAGGTAATATTCCCATCAGAACAATAAACACAATGCTTCTATTATTTTTGTTTTCGTTTTGTACTTTTTCTCCAAATAAAGTGCACCGACTGAACTGCAAAAACTTACGTGAAAGGTTGTTCTTCCTCACAAATATGTCTCTTTCACCGTTCAAAGCTGTTCTGATTTCTTTAAACTTTTTTTCTTTTTAAATTATGTGGAATGCGGGATGCATGGAGGGGGGTGGGTTCATGGACGGGAGAAGGGTGTTCACATCCTGTAGATTGTTACCTCTTGCAAACCAATCGTCTCGTTTTCCTTCATCATCTTCTCATACCTCCACCGCCTCTCGCATCTTACATCACTGTCGTATGTCTCGCCTTCTCATGAAAATCATCATGTGTGCAGGATGTCAACTCAGAAGCCATGAAACACTACTTCCAACAGGTATTTTATTCCTTTTATCATTCTTGTCATTTTTTTTTCTGTCTCTTTGTATCAGTCCTATCTGATATTTTGTAGAGGCTGCTTTTCATCGTTGAATAATTACCTTTGTATTTGCATTTGACTGGCCTTTTTGTCTGTACTTCTTTTCAATCCAGAGAAATGAACTTTAGTACACGTAGACATTCAATGTTGATCTGTCAAATATCACACACTTGATCATGACAGTATGTTCCAGACCATGCCGCCTCTTACGTCGGTTGCTATGGTTTTCTATTGTTCTCGTCTTGATGCAGCCTCCCACGGCAGCTTGTACGGCAGCTGCAAGGTCTCATTTTGACGTGATGCCTAAACTCAATTCTGTATGCCAAACCCGATGAGAAGAGGGATATTAATTTTTTTTTTCTGTTTTTGTTTCCACAATGCCGTTTAATATTTCATCAATCGCACAAAACTGTTTGATCCATGTGCATGCATTCTCTTTGTTTTTCTCTCTCTCCGTGTCCGTTTCAAACTCCTTTGTTTCGAACCATCCTCCAGACGAAAGATTTTGCCAAAGACGGCGTTTCGGAGATAAAGAAAAAGATGGGCAAGGGAAAGGTAAGCGCCAGGCATCCTAGCATCAGAAAAGAATGACAAGTATGAAGGACTTTTGTGACTAACATTTCTGACAGTCTCACAGTAAAAGTGTTAGAGAAAATAGAAAACACAGGAAAAGGCAAAGTGTTTCTTGCTCTGCTTGTAAATTTCATAACGAAGGGATCCGGAATAACCAGATGGGGAGAAGTCAACTTAAGTGGCCTCATTGTAGAGACATTTTGTCATGGAGCCTTTTGAGTGTCTACCTTACTTTACCAATCCTGGTGGAAGTTTTCTCAAAAGGCTTTAATTCACCCACTAGCTAAAATTCTCCCACTAGCTATGCCCAAAGTTGCATCTCCTAGAATTTGTAGAGGCAATGCAAGAGATGTTCCATCATCGTTAACTTGCAAATTGGAAGGTCAGATTTGAGGTTTTTTTTTGCATCTATGAGATGCATCATCATTCTTCGTTGGTTTGCTTTTTGTAGCCTCAATATGCACAGAATGTTGGCCAATCAGTGGTTGCTCCTCCTCCTTTGACAGAAAAGGGGATGAGGATAATCAGATATATGCAGTGATAAGATGTTCATCTGTACCAAGTTAGACTCATCGTCCATTACAACAGGACATGACTGACTCTTTGAACTTTCTTTTCCTCCAGTGAGGGTAACACTCACTGTATAAGTGAAATTAAAAACAATGGGTGAAAACAAGAATTAAAGACAAAGGCATAAGTGATGGGGAATCATGAATTGAAAATTAATATGCAGCGTGAGTTGAAAGATGAGTTTAGTTTTCAGTGCCTAAGCAACAACTGATGAACTTAATTCTGGTGAAAGCAGCTGGTTAGAGCAGCCTGTTTTCCCTTTTTATGAGAAAGGTTGGATGTGAAACACAAATGTGATCTCTCACATACTCTGAAGTCTTCACTGGTCTGCATCTTGAAATAACTTGCATGCACGTAACAAACTTATTCACCCTCTGTGAAGCTCTAACATCAGGTCATAGGTCAAGCCAGTTGACCTGGTGTTTCATTCCATCAATGGAGGTCAGGGGGAAGTCACAGAGGAGGGGAAGTTACTGTGGGTACCCATCACTGGTGCAGTTGGTACACGTAAATGTGGCAAGTATGTACTGTATACTTAAACATTTGGACAAGTAGGTACTTGACAGCAAAGGACTATTGGTACAGGCCTGTAAATGTGATAGGTATTAAAATACCCATTGAAAACTGGAATTGGTGGATGGATAGATAGGATAGTGTCTTGTAAAGTAGGGATAGCTATGTTCAAATCATTGACTTGAAGATTAAGATAGTGGTTTCCTATAAACTCTTTGATCTAAAGCTTTTTTGTCTGATAATACCAACTATTATTATTTATTCTCAAGCTCTTACAATGAAGGCATCACACAATTAGGTTTCAAAATGACAAAACTGTGAAGAAAGATTTGCTTGTTGGTTGCATTACAGCTTCTCGCTGAGTGGAGTGGTATGCCACTTTTTGATTTTCGTGAAATCACAAATCATTGCCATTATGACTGGATATGTGATGGATGTGCGTGTGTCTGTGGACTAAATTTTCAGCGACTCTCTTGCCAACTGCAACCAACATGATGTCTGAAGCTGGACAGAATAGACATAGGTCATGTACAGTATCTAGTTGTACCACACCAAGGATCAATTGTTTTTGTTGTTAGTTTTTCTTTAGTTTTTCTTCTCACCTGAAGACAGCAGAAATTCACAATGATTTTGTTGCTTCTGTATTGTACTGAGTACAAGAAATTGTATCAAATGGTATCATGTGGCTCATCAACTGATATTATGAATAAATTATTTCGGTATCACGTCTCACGTCTCGTCACCGAATTTCTTTTACCACACAGTCTGTCGAAATCATTAGTAAGCAATTCTTGTCATGTGTGGTCAAACGGCACGTATCAATTCTGGTGCATTTCAGTTGCATTCAAGACAAAGTGCAGGCTGTAAGACTACCGGGAGATGAGATTTCTATCTACTGGTAGACCAACTTGTCTGTGCTTATCAGTTGAAACAGTTTTCCATGTAGATACCCAGATACGATCATAGAACAACCCAAGGCCATTTTGCGGTCATTGCTCCGTCTGCATTTTAGATCTTTATAGACTTACCTTTTGAGTCAAAAGATTGTGCAGTTTGTTTGGATTACATAAGTCAACTTCCTTTTCTCCTTAGTCTTTCAGTACCTGTCAGACCACCACCAAACATGTCATTTCTTACAGCACCATGATATTCATCCCATCTGTCATTGATACGAAACTTAAAAGAGTGTCCCAAGAATACATCTTGCATTTGGTTAACTTTGTGACAGTTTATAAAATTCCTTTCTGTTTGAAGTCAAAGGTGGAAATACATTTGTTTTATGTAGTGAGTGTTTTAAAGCTCACTACCTTGAGAATCTTGAGAAGAAACTCAGTCACCTCCCCTGTCCCCCCCCCCAAAAAGTGGTACACTATATCTCTTCAATTAGTATCCTTATAAGTGCATAATGTCAAAAGAAGAGTTGCTTGGTGACATCTCGTATTTGCCACAAGGATGTCTGGTATTTTAAATGCCCTTCTTCAAAGAGAGATCATTTCAAATAGAGATCAGTAAAAGTCTTTCTTGACTCTCATTCTAAACCTGTAGAAATCCTGCTGTGTAATAAACAGATTCCTTGTTTCATGATTTTTTTTTTACTTCACTAATAAAATTCAAGACTGAGATATCTGGAGCAAGAAAGGCGAGATATTTGTGTACATCACATTGTCTTAATGTGTCCCTTTTTTTTTTTTCGTTAACTCGCTTCTCTGCGTTCAGCTTCAACGACCGATAGAACAAAATCTGAGGAAAAAGAGATATGTTTCCTAAAATGATGAAAAACCTTTGGTGTGTTTACATTACTGAGAGAGAGAGAGAGGAAAATCTAGCCCTTTATCATATACACTGCCAGGGAATTTTCTGATTTTATTGTGGCATGCACACAAAGATAAATCTTGCATTGGTTCAGCTCGTAACACGTATCAACAAATTGTTCAATCTTTTGCAAATTTAGTGTGTCAGTCCTTGAAGAGAACCACACCAGTTTGAGGGTGTTATTGTAAAGTCTTCCTGTCAAAAGAAAAAGGAAAAAAAAAAAACAGATGAGGACGACCATGTTTCGTTTCTTGCTGAAGGAGAATATTGGTTTTGCAATTCACCAACATGGCAATTAAAAAAAAAAAATTAGCTTTAAAGTGATTGCGTGTTGTAGTGAAAAACCAAAAGGATATGATTATGTTTGAACTTAGCTTTTTCTTTATTTTAAATGTACACGCAAGGTTATATGTGAAAGGACTATGTCTTTCAATAAAGGAAAATGACAGTAACTACTTCGAAAAGCAACGGGATTGGCTTAAAAGCAGTGAAAAACAGAAATCTTTCAGAAATTTTTCAAGTTTTGGACTTGTGATGAAACTTTATCTGTATTGGCAGCTGTGATTATTCTGATTTCAGCTCAGTTCAGTTTATTTCCTTCCTTTGCAGGTAATGATAACAAAGCAATACAAACAAGTATAGCATAAAAACATGACATACGATACAAAAATAAACATAAATATACTACACGAAAGGAAGAGGAACCAGAAGGAAGTTTTCACTTTTCTAGTCTGGTCCCTATCAGAGTGCAGCACAGTCTGTGATTATGCACAATCTAAACTTACAGAAAAGAAAAGGAGCGAGAAAAAAAAAAGGAAATCTAACAAAATTTGCAATGATGTATGTTTGCATGGTATTAGCAAGGGCTATCATACCATTGAAGTTCTGCCAAAAAGTAATATAGACTTCGAAAGCAGCCCAATTTCATCACCTTCAGCACTGTATACCAAGAGATTTTGTATGGTCAGTCCATAAAATTCAGTAATACTGGCACCATGATTCTTGTAAGTCTTGTTTTGATAGTTACAAGTGGTCAAATAGTTTTCAAAAGCCATTTGATTCCTTCTGAGATATTTTGTTTTGTCTTAAAATCGAATTGGCCCATTAACCTCTGTGGAAAATGGGGGAGAGAGGGTAAGATGCTCATTTTCCCCGGGAGAATCATCATCTCAGATACAGCTCTTGTTTTCTCATCAAGGCACATGGAATATGTATGCCTTATGAATCGAAATATCTGAAGCTATTCCAGAGACTTTTTACAGTCAGAAGTCTGTTACATAGAGATGACTATGTTATTACAAGGATGGAGGTATATGCGGTTACTGCTGTATGTACTGCAACTGGGAAAAAATGTCATGCAGACCTATTACTAGCAGTGAGGAATCACTAAGCCTCTTGGCTTCCTTGTTGAAAGTTTAGATGAATGAATTATATCTTAAGCAACAAAATAACTGAATTTCTGTCTGTGAAAAACTTTTCTTTTTTTTTCTTTCTTTCTTTCTTTCTTTCTTTCCTTCTTTCTTTCTTTCTTTCTTTCTTTCTTTCTTTCTTTCTCTCTCTCACT
>VJOZ01029540.1:0-25527 GCA_009801055.1 Stichopus horrens
CTTGTTTTCATTTTTTTTTTCTTTGGTGCTGTTTTTCCTAATACAATTTTTTTTGTCACTTTTTTGCAGAAATATTTTACACTGATTTCGTGGAATGTCTTGCATTGCGTGGTGTCGCAGATCTCAATACGCTGGAAAATTTATAACAGTCACCGCAGATCACTTCAAAGAAAAGACGTGAATTGATAGGGAACAACCTTAATACGAAGCCCTAAAGTCTCAAATGTGTTTTGAGAGAACAGTTTTATTATTTCATATGACAAGTTTTCTTTGTGTGACTGGGTGTGTCGATGGGTCCCTACACCTAGAGTGTGTGATGGTTTGGTGTTTTAGCAAAAAAAAAACAAAAAAAATATGGTAACTCAACAAATGTAGAACTGTAATATAAGGGAATGAAAATATGACGGAAATGTTGAACTTCTTACGTGCTTATGGCTTTAAGTTCATTTTTCTTCTGCAATTAGCCCTTGCTACCTAAGTTCTTGCCCTACTAATATACATGTGATAAAGTGTGGTCTTCGTGGTTGAGTTCTAGCGCCAACATTGGGCATACAGTAGTACTTCAAGCCATTTAACATCACTTTGAGTCGGCGTGAGTTTCTGCAAAAAGAGCGCAACATGCTGGTGTGTTCTTTATGTTAGTACGTGACGACGACTGCCCGGTGCCTGCCAAAGGGCAAATCAGCCAAATATACGGCCGTCATATGATTGTTAGCAGGTAGCAGTGACGTACAGATATGAGGAATTAGTGACCAGTGACCATCATCTCCTGCCTAACCAGTCTCACCGTTCTGTAAGAACGACATGTTAATTTGGAAGACACTTTTAGTGTAATGGGATGGTAGCCCCCCAACTGGCTGTGAGAGTTTCACACACACACACACACTTTTTCAGCTGAAGCACTGACTAAAGACATACATATATATATTTACATGGGATTTCAAATGTTTCATTCTCTTATGGGGGCATTTCCTGGCAAGACTGGACTAAGTGTTATCTAATTTGTGCCAACATTATCTTTACATAATGAAATTTCATGAGGAGTCTTATCTTGTTTTTCTTTCTGTGACCTTCAAAAAGTAATTATGACAATTTGTCACAGGCCATCTGTGATGAATACCAGTCCATATCGACTGCACCTATGGTACTCTGCGTGTGTTTACCAACTTCATCTATGAGTGAGTAACGGGCAGGGGTAAATAATCAGTTAGTCTACAAGTAATATGCCTGTGCTATGCAGTTTATCTGGACTTTTATGTGAATAACAGGCAACTAAAATCAAGTTCATTCTGACAGCGGGTCATTCACTTGCCTGTACCACTGAGTTCACATGTGATTAATAGTTACCTGTTTACCAAATCACCTACACGTGGGTGATGTGCCTGCGCTGGTAAGTTAATTTGACTAAAAAAATGGTCTTAATATGCCTGCGCTACTCAGCTTGCTGGACTACAAACTGGTGATATGACCGTGCTACTTGATCACTCTGGCTGCATCTTGGTAATATGCTTGGATTCAATATTGAGATTAAGTGATATGTGGACAAATCTGCCTTGTGTTACTGGATTCTCCACCACATAATACAGAATTCCTCTTTATACAAGCTTAGCGTTTTTCATCTTGAATCTGTGCAAGCTACTACTTATCCATGACGATTAAACTATTGGTTATTCCATACCTTTCTATAATCCCCCTATTTTAGATTCTTTGGCACACACATTTCTCTATCAGTTTGACTAATATTACATAAACAATACAAAAGACCCACCTCCCTCAGAGAGGACACACAAAGTACTGTACAAAACCAATCAGCCTTTTCAAGGAAACATTTCAGCAAACTAATTTTCATTTTTCAGCCTTCTTCCAGGATTACTTTTTCCCAAATGGCTTCATCTATTACATACTTCTTCAACAAACATTCATCCGTTTTCCATATTCACATGCAAAAATCCCAAACTTAAAAGTGACTCCTTTACTGTGGATAGCTAATGTCCACAAGCTTTGGCTAACAATTATCATGGAACCGTTCCAATTACCAATTTCAATTTAAATAGACCGCATGAATGATGAGGACTTTTTGTCCGCCCACCGGCAGTGATCATGAAGGCCAAAAAATCAAAGGAACACTACAACTCCAAAAACATATGTGACAAAACAGTCACGATTACTATCCAACCATCGACGATTCACGTCATTACTGTTGCCACTAGCGACCACTTACAGTCTCCTAGCAACCTGAAAAAGCTGATTCGGAGAGTTAAGTAGAAGACTAATCTACAGTTGATGACCAATTTAAAACCTTGCAGTCCAAGTTCTTTTAGCTGGTAAAAAGCTAAGGACAGACAATTGAAACAAATTTTTCAGCTTCGGTTCAAAACTTGTTGGCAGGCATCGCAGTACGTTTAGTAAAAGGTACTTCAGAAATCAATTTCAAAAGGTCACAAAATCACGACATTGTAGGAAAAGTTTCTGTGACCGAACAGTTTGAAATATGCTTCTTTTTTGTGAAACATCATTTTATACTGTAAGCAAAAAACCACTAACATAGGAGAAAAATTCTTAGAAAAAGGGGTTCCACTAATACGAATGGTGCGCGCCTCTAGTCCAAACTTGCAGGAACTTTTTTTTATGAAGCACACTAAGAAACTCCCAGGAAGGACAAGCTACTTTTCTTGGTTCAGCTGATGAAGTCAAAAGATCGATGAGACTAGAAGGGCTTCCTAGATGAATTTTTTTGTCCACCAAAACAGCAAAAAAAAAAAANNAAAAAAAAAAAAAAAGATGGAACATAACAACAGCAGAAGGGAGAGTCTGGGATTTGGTCCTCTCTTCAGTCTCTTCAGTTGGGAATACAATTAAGAAGCCAGGAATTGTAATGAGTAATTTTTTACAATAATTATTAATGCAATTTGCTGATAAAATCCTTTCAGCCTATCAATAACCTCCCCCACCTTTCCTCGGCCATGTCATCTTGTTCGATGTCCTTGATACTATTTATTGTTTTTAAATGTCTTTGGTGACTGACTCGCTGCTGTTAGTTTCGAAGCTTTCCATTTCCAAAGCGATCGTCAATCGGCGATATTCGATCGACCATGACAGAGGTTTTACAGATCTTGAGGAGTAGCGGACGAACAGAAATTGCATAATGATGCTGTAATGCAGTTTGCCAACATCATGTAACATAATTATAATGTAATTCACAAATGTAATGAAACGTTTTTGCGATGTAGATAATCAGCATTATGTTTAAATGGAAAGTTGATGTAATCTACACATATAATGCCCACTGAGAATAATATTTGTATGCATGATGCTATGTAGTTTGTTGTAAATATGGCATTTATAATGAGTACTGTCCCTTCCATTTTCAAGTGATGTCGCAATATGATAGGGGTAAGTTGGAACCCAAGAACACCTGAATTAAATATGTGTAAAACTATGGAGTGACCAGCAGTAACTTTGTACAGCCCAAGTCTAAACCTTCCGACAATTTACTGTTGTGTTATTCAAACTTGTTAAATTTAAGTTTTATGCAACTCTAAGTGACCCGAATCTATTCTTTGGCACACTTTTTCATATGCGTGCACAGACGATATCTTTCGGTTCATTTCGCAAACGATATGGGGAGCAAAGTCTCATGTGGAAATTGCTCGCCGAATGCCACAATACCGCAAAAACACTAAATGCTACGGGTGCTATCAAGGTACAAAGATTTGTTTTCCATTTTACAAAAGTATAGCATCACTAAGGAGGAAGGAATCCAAACATTTCACAATCTGGTTTGCATGTTGTTAACAGCTACGAAATTGGGTACAACGCAAGTCGTCCTTGTTAAGTGATAGCTGCAAATGTTGGTCTGCAGTAAGACCTGAGCATCTTCATGATTTCAGCAATTACAATGTAAAAACTTGTACTTATAATTTTCCCAACTACAGTTCAATTAGAGAAGTTGCTATTAAAATTCTGACAACTTGGAAGAATCCAATTCACAGACCTTCGTTGCAATACATTTTAACATTTCTGAACCATAAACAATAGTTGCAGCATCATTTTAACCAAATCCACCTCAATGACTGCAGCTGCACTAACACACTACAAAATCCAACCAAATGAATGTGTTTAGAATTAACATCTTACCAACTACAAAACTCTTCTTGCAATAAGATTTTCCTTGACTCCAAATCAACAGTACTTGCAATAAAGTGTTATAAAATCCAACTCAACCACTGCAGTTGCAGTAAAATATTACCAACTCCAACACAACAACTGTAGTTGCAATAACGGTTTACTTAACTCCAATTCAACAACTGTAGTTGCACTGAGGTGTTACAAACTCCAACTCAACCACTGCAGTTGCAGTAACATATTACCAACTCCAACACAACAACTGTAGTTGCAATAACCGTTTACTTAACTCCAATTCAACAACTGTACTTGCAGTGAGGTGTTACAAACTCCAACTCAACCACTTCAGTTGCAGTAACATATTACCAACTCCAACACAACAACTGTAGTTGCAATAACGGTTTACTTAACTCCAATTCAACAACTGTAGTTGCATTGAGGTGTTACAAACTCCAACTCAACCACTTCAGTTGCAGTAAAAGAATACCAATTTTTAACAAGAAGAATTCATTTACAATTAACATATCTCCGTCTCTAAAAAAACAACCGTGGTTTCAAAAAGATTTTACCACACTTCAGTTCAACAACTGTGGTTGATATTTCTTACCTCCAACACCAACTGTAGTTTGTAATTAGGTGTTACAAATGCCAACTTAACCACTGCAGTTGCATTAATTTTTTTTCAAAAATTTCAAGCAAAGACTATTGTGGCATAGGAATTTTATTTTCTCTAAGCCACGATAAAACCCTGATCAAAGACACGGGAGGTACTCAAAGCATGCAAGCGACCGGGGAGAAAAAAATATGACTGCAATTTAGGATAGAGAATGCAAAAGACATGAATATTCATGTAGCAATTTCAGGTCTGAATCTCTGCCAATTATTCAGAGCAAACCCCCCCCACAGCCAATGTCTTTGTGTGAGGTATCAGCGGACGAGTGGACTGCGTGAAACTCTTGATTAGATCTGTTCGCTTGACAAAACGGATGTGACTTACGCAAGGACACAGAGCACCACTGTGACAGCACAGTCTACAGTAGTCCAAAAAACAAAGTCACAAGGTCTCCTTCCCTCAAAGATTAGTTATGTGTGTAATGCCCATAAATGAAGGAAAAAAAGAGTTTTGTACGACACAAAGCGATGGCAACCTTTCACTGCAATGGACTTGTTTGTTTGGAAAAATTAGGTAAGCTGATGTTACCTCAGAAGTTCCTAATGCTGTGCCATAAAGCCTTAGTTTTCATGGTATTTTTCTGCCTTTTTTTTTAGCTTTTTTTTTTTTGAACAAAATTGGTTTGGTGCTATTTGGTATTATACTCTGACGGTAATTTCTGCTAATTTTAATGCACATTCAGCCAAGTGGTCCCTTTTTCTTTTTGACTTCATTACCATTGTCTGCAAACAATTTTAAATGACACATGAGATCATTTAAAAAATAAAAAAAAAACAACTCAAAAACGTGTGATCTGCAGTCCAAAAGTCAGTTGTTCTTGTTCAAACCCACTCATGAATACCATTTGCAGAAAAAAGCCAACCAATCCATCAATTACACCATCATCATAAGAGTCCTGTTAAGTCTGTTAAAACCACACCCACTTATGGTGCCACCCTGCACAACAACGTATACATAAATTGAATGCAAACACTCTGCCTTTGCAGCAGGTTCAATTTTGTTACCATGGAAACATCAGGTCACCTGGAGGAAGGCAAATCAAAGATTGCTACCATTTTTTGCAACTCTAGGAAAGCCCTAAACCCACCGGTCCATGACCTAAGACGACGTTGGTGGCAACCACGACACTGACGAAGATGACGAACGTGATCCAAGCTGATTGCTAAGCACAGACGGAAGCACATGCGAGTGCGAAGGAGGACGAGCGAGAGACAGCGGAAGACATCATCACTTCATGTACTCCATGATGGCACGTAGTACATAGAGGAGGCAGGCTTGCATGCGAGCTTCTAGCACCATCAGATTGACATGAACCTGAGGACAGAGTGAGAGAAACGAAACGTCGAAAAAGATGACAAGAAACGAAAACGTGTACCATTCACCATGATGTGTGTATCAGGTAACCCGGGTACATGACCAACAATGTCGAGACCTGGTTCTGACATTGCTGCCGGATCCAAACTGTCACTGCAGATGTGAAAAATTTCAACGTGTATACAGCTAAAAACAACTTCACTGTCACGTACGTACGTAAAATGTAGGGTGTTACATTACCATGTAGGGTAAAATGTCCTACTATGACTTCACAATCACCTCCTAGCCTAACCTAGGTCACATTCGTCACCCTGGTATCAGACCAATTACAGTCTGCGGGTTAACTGGGTCCAAATTTTGGACATGGTGCCAATTGCAATTCACGAAGTTTTCCAAAACCGATCAAACAAGAAGAGAAAAGGAATACGCTGGACAGAAATGGTAAAAAGATGAGACAGAATACAATCAGCTCCATGTGCGACGAATGAACGTGTGATGGCCGGGAGAATCGGGGGCCAAGGGGAACATTAGGGGTCGTTTCAGTTTGATCCTAGAAATCTGATCCGCATCCTTTCAAGTAGGTGTTTCAATCTTTTCTATCTAACAGAGAACTGATTCTGATTCATGGCTTTAATGACCCACTCTCACGACTCTCCACCACATTCACTATCGAGATAGGGATTGGTAACAAAACATCTTGATTGGCAACAATTTTTTTTTTGTTCAGATAAATCAGAAATTGGAGCTACCATCATTAAAACTGTAATCCCTAGAGGTGAAATGAAGACTGATTATCATCACATACAGCGGTGAGAGCATTTTGATGACTTTGGTCGATAAAACCACCGGGAAAATTGTCGTGACAAGCTGATTGTGTGCAACATTTCAAACGATGTAAAGTGGTCCGCCTCTAGCACACGTATCCAGCTCATAAAAACTCACAACCCCCAAAAAATGATGAGACAGAGGAGAGGATAAGGGACAGGGGCTTCTGACAAAAATAATCAAACTACGAGGTGCTCGCTGACCTTCTCCGAATCTGCAAAGTCCTTCCAGAAGTGGCTGTAGTCTTTGTAGGTGGTCTTCTCTGGGAAACAACAGATCAACTTGATGTAACTCTTGAGACTCCGGTCCAGGAGGAGGTTGACCTCGGCGTAGTCGTAGTCGTCGTGTCTGATGCCGAATAGCGCGTGCACGTAATTCCAGATGGCTCTCCTCAGCAGAGACGTATCCACCTCTGTCTTTTGACCCATTCTTGGGGAAGAGAAGAGGAGGACAACCATAGAGGTCAGTGAATATTCATTATGTTACAGGGCATGCAAGTGAGCTGCCATGAGATTGTGTTCCAGCAATAACTGGGCATACTGCAACGGGCACTTTGCAGTTGAGTTCCTGCAGCGTAGGCCATGGAACGCATTTTAGAGATAATTTGAATGCATACCTGTGACGCGTACAATCCGAAAGGACATTACTCATTAAGGTGACCGAAGGAATGCAATTGTGGAGTCCTTAACATTTAACATGAAGGTATCCAATTGAACAGTTTGAGGGAACTAGTATAACTGCTTTTGCATTGGTGTAAAAAGGTCTTTCTTCTCTAATTCACAATTCTAAAATGACAACTTACATAAAATCGTAAACAAATTTTTTGATAATGATGCATTCCAAAAAACCAATACATTGATACATTCAAAAGGCAAAGCTGGTGAAGTCACAAACATAATACATGAGCAAACAAAACTCCAGACAAATCAGTATTGACTGTTTGCAAAGTACCCACAGCTTCAGTCAAATGATTAGTGGTATGATGTCGCAGAACTGGTACATACCTGTCAAAAGCATATGTACCTTAAAGTGGTCAATGGTCATATTCATTCTACTCCCAGTGGGTTGACATGGAGTTAAACGTCTATACTGTGCTATTTTAGTTTCTAATGCTAGTACTAGGTCCAGTGTGAACTGGTGCAAGTTACCGTGTGAGGGTACATACCGAGGCACAGCCATTCAGAAGCTAACTACGGTAGACTTTTTGAAAGGCACACAATGATGCAGCTGCCATCATAAATTGCAAACCATACTGCATCTATCACAGGTCACAACATAACACAGCAGTACAGGGCGTCACATGGGGCACTTATTATTATGCTTATCGAGGCATATCAATGCCATACCATCGTGAAGCCATCACAGGTCACAAAATGGCACAGCCATTAAGAAGCTTACTATAGCAAAGCTTTTACATGTCACAAAATGGAGCAGCTTCTACTGCATCATACATGACATGACATGAATTTGGGCACTGTAAAAGTGCTGAGCGTTGTAAAATCTCTTCTTAACCCTTACAGAGATACTCCAAGCATTGGTCTTTTCCAGTCATACTCATTTTCCACACCATTCCTCGTGCATCGTGAGCTTCTCCAAGGCTCTACAAAATTTTTATTTACCAATTAACATAATTTAATTTGCAAAAAAAGCTATCCAGCAATGCCCCTTTTGCAACTCTAACAGGTTCATCCCAGAGTCCGCAGATCCTAGAAAATTTGCTGTTTCCTACGTTTCCTCAAGCATGATATGAAGAAGTATATACAGTAACTCTTCCTATTTACTTCTTCCTCCACTTTTTCAAATCTTTGCAAACTTGTTGCACATCACATAACAACATATATACTATAAAAGAGGATATCCAGTGATTCTCATTAACAATTCTTCTTGCACTCTCCCCTCCAACAGACATTCTCTACTTGCTGTATAGCATGTAACGTCATGCATTATGTAACTGGATATCTACGACATATATGACACCCTTACGTATCTTACCAAACTTGCTGCACACCACATGTTGCACCTCTATACACAAACGAGGATTTCAAATATTTGCTCATTTTACAACTCTTCCTAGCCTCTTAAAGATCCTCCCTCTGAATCATTGTAGATTATGTTTTGTCCTTTATAACATCAAAGAGGATAGCCACGTAATGAACCCGCAGTGCATGCTAAGAGGCGGAGACTTACGTGTTGTACGTGAGGCTGGACGTCAGGGACAATTTTTCGTCTATTAATGAAGCCATGTCCGGGTAGTACCTGTTGACCAAAGAAAAACCGTGTTCTTCCCACGAGTAATCCTGCGGAGTGACAAAGGGAGAACGCAGTGAAAAATCATGATTACAATGTACCTCAAACATTGTGTTTCCATGAAAAGACAGCACACCATAAGAAACAGGGTTCAAGTCCTTGGTATTTGTACTCCACACATGGTTTGCTTTCTTATCCCCACCCCTCCTCCAACTGATTGACTTATAAGTGTCACTCATGGGGAACTTGAGACATCAACCTGGGACAAAATCAACAAGGAATTAGAAAAATTTCCTGCATGGGAAGAGAGAAGTTGCAAAAATAGCAACAGGTGGTCAAATACGTCTGTCGCCCCTTACCTGTACCAGTTTGGTGTATTTTCCATGTCAATGGAAACACTTACGGTTACCTAACATTTGGCATCACAGAGGGATCAGAATCCAAAAGTTGTTTCGAGACATTGCACTGGTCCTGTTGATACATTGGTCCACATGCTTTAAATTTATTCATGCATCAGCAATCTCTTTTAAGCTTTTCCTGTCAAAGCAGTCTGATCATTCCATTGCAAGTTTTGTGGGATACACTAAAAACAGGCACTTAAAGGAATTCTCCACCATCGCTTCTTATGTCTCCTAAAAAGATGCAAACATTATTGTATACAAGACTTACAAGTCACAGTTCTCATTTTCAGGAAATATCTCACAGAATTCACAAAATGATTTATTTTAGCACATATTCGAGGTACGAGCCTGTTGCTAGACATCAATCGATTGTGATGTAGTGCCGACAAATCTAGACTGAACATTGCCCTTGATTTTTAGCTCAAGCTGTGGGTTACAGTACTGTTCTGATCTCTTATTTGATGATAAAACCTTCATTTCACCAGTGAGTGGCATAGACCTACCTTTGAAAGCATTGTTCGGAGCTCAGAATTGCTTAATGATTAGTTGACTTAAATGACGTTGGTCTGTGAGTGATATTGAACTGGTACCGATGAATGAAGGATAGAAATACTTTTGAGCTAATTACACAGCTTTTACATTCGTTTGGTTTGGTGGGTCTTGAAGTATAAGCAGCAATTACATTTTATGTCCATGACAATAACAGCTCCTCTGGTTTCATGCGCTTAGTATGTTATTATCTTACGGGAATGTGTCTTGCTGAAAATATCTTACTATTAAATGTAGACATTCATAGGGTTTTCATGATCTCTGAACGAAAGTGTTTTTGCGTCCAAGACCTTGCCAGAGACAGGAAGAGTACAAAAAATGGGAAACGGTTTTTGTCACTTCTACGTCACACATTTTCAGGCTCGTGCTGAAGCCCAACTTTTAAAGCATTATTTCACATCGAGGGAAGCTTCCACTGGTAAAATAATTATGTTTAACTGATAGAACTGGAAAGAATCTCATATATTATGTGAAGTTTTCTTTGTTGATGGAGAATTCCTTAAATTATTGTGTTCATGCAGTTGTGAATAGTGAGGTATAGTGCAGAGGTGACCATCATCAAGACGTCAGAAAGTCTGAGAACCACAAATATGGAAAGCCAGATCTACTGAGAGACAGCATACAATGATTCTTCACATATCTTTCAGGATATTTTATCACGGAATACAAATTATTCTACAATGTCAGAACAACCCCAGTCACTCAGAAAAAAAAAAGAAGGCAAGGCAGTGGGAAACTTGGCATTCAAACATCACATTTTTTATCAGACTAATAATAATCAGAGCAATGACTCCATTATACAGGAAGGAAGGTGACAACTTAAGACTTCTTTGTTGTAAACATGACCCCGACCTGCATGTAGTCATCTTTTAAAGGGTAATAATGGAACTGTAGCATTTGCTTTATATATGATACATACAGGGGTACAGGAGGCCAAACAGCGATTTCCTGAATACAGCTAGTCTCTGAAGTCCAAAACAATCTTTGGCAATGACAAAATTCTATTCAGGATTTTAAGAAATTTCTTCAGCTTTTTCCGCTTCCGACCCACGGAGAGACTACGCAGGCTCTAGAACAGTGCCAACAGGTATAGGTTTACCATGCTTGGAGGATTGCGTGATGTGTAGTATCCGACTTAAAAATGTCACTACATCAGTGCAGAAATTCAAACACAATTAGAACACAGACATAAACGTTTACATGCTACAACGCCGGTTGTCAGCATTTTTCTCTCAGTCCGTCCGTGGCAACAGCAGGTTGGCCATTTTAGTTTTGTCAAAGTAGAGTCTTTTCCTATATAGGTTTAAGAGAAGGTAGACCTGTTACTATAAACCATGTGAAGAAATATTAATGAGGGTGTTTCACAGTGGTCACCTTCACTGGCTTAGTGCTTCCTTAGTACCTGTCGATGAAAATCTCTATTAGACGTTTGGGTTCACATCATCAGCTGCGATGGTTAGGGTACCCTTAACACCAAGGCCAGATGATGTCGCATTGCACCGCAGGCTCGGCACATGTGAATTCCTTTGAGTTAGTTTTTCCTCTTCAGGATTAAAATTAAATTGTGGCTTCAAACTGAGTCACAGAACCCTGAGGTGGTAGCCCTTGATTCAACCATTTCTAAAACAGGAGGTTACTAAAATCATGTGCTACACCATAACATATACAATAGATATCACACACCCGAGTCACATTTCGTTCATTTCATGAAGTGCGAGGTAAGAAATTTTGAGAAAACTTCAGCTATGACTTTTCCAGTGAGACAAGAAAGGACAAAATGATAAGTGCCCTCTCATCCTCACTAAATTCCCATCCCTCCCCCTCACTGTCCGTCAACTCCTGCTTCCCCTCTGATGTGTTTGCAATGTTTTTAACTTAAACACAGTACCAACTGTTCCTGCTGATACAATAGATACCAATTTTGATGGTTGTCCCAAGTAAAGTTTGTACTTTTCATCTTGAAAAGGGGTGGACATGGTTACACCGATCTAAATGCGATGTTTTTTATTTATCTTTCAGCTTCTCTGCATTAAATGAGCTTTCACAACGAAACAACCAGTGACGCATTTAATGCAGCGTCAGAAAAAATGCTCTCTACTATGAAAACGCAATTTGAAAAAATTAACCCAAAGGGTAATTAATTCTCTTCAATTGCCCCACTCCCTTCCTCACCACCCAAGTACCCATTAGAAATAACTTTGAGTGCTTTGACACGGAACATGACATCAGTGTGATACGTAAAATTTCTGGGGCATCCGAGACAGTTTTAAGGAAGTTGATACAGCTGGAATATGAGTTGAAACTTTGCCAGTGAAATTCCACGGAATATGTTACAGACACATCAAGAAAAAAAATTTTTAACCCCCATTTTTGTATACATAAATATTCTTATCCATTACCATTGGTCTGTTTGATATCAAGTAACAGAGATTGACTGCTATGCTTTCTTGGAGAGTCTGAATTTTGTAGGGCCAACAAAAACGTCGAGACAATTTTCATATTCAAATATCTGGAGTGCATAGTTCTCTTTTTGATTTTGTGACAGGTGATCTTTTGCCCCACTTTCTCTCCCTGAAACAGTGATGAAGAACAAAGGCAGATGAACAAAGGCAGATGAACAAAGGCAGATGAACAAAGGCAGATGAACAAAGGTATATGAACAAAGGTATATGAACAAAGGCAGATGAACAAAGGCAGATGAACAAAGGCAGATGAACAAAGGCAGATGAACAAAGGCAGATGAACAAGGTGGTTGCCAAAACAATGTGTATTCCAGTGTTAAAGTATTCTGCATGTCTGAGAAAATACAGCGAGGCAGTGAGGGTGAAACTACTGAAAACCTCATATTGACCCGTTCAGACAAGAACGATAGCCTACTAAGTTATCATGGATAGGGTCTACCTAATGTTCCCAAGGTACATCGTTCGCAGGGTTCGATGATCCACGTTTTTGCGTAATACCAATGGTTGTCAATGAATGCAAGGTCGGTACTTCCCAGGTTTGATATTCCCAGAAATGTCTCCAAGATTCTCGAGGTTCAGGGTTCGCGAGGTTTAATGTTGCCTTTGCGGTGGAATGCGAACCTCAGTGAGCATCGAACCTCGCGAACATCAAACCTTGGGAACACTGAACTGCCAGAATACTGACATATCCCCTCATGGAGATGTAACACTACACTCTGGAATATTTGGAGGATAGAATTCAATCATTCAAACCACTCAATCTTGTGACAGGTGAGTATGTTAATGTCACCAGGGGTGATGTCAGAGGTTGGTGCGTTCTGATCAAAGGTGAGTATGTTCTCGCTCAACCAAGACAAAGTCTACCCCTTAATGATGCTGAATTCCTCAATTTTCAAGATTTGACTCCCTGCCCAGGAGTAACTGTGAGCAACTTGCTGAATCATCCATTGCAAACTGCCATAGGAGAGATCCCATATTCCTGAATGACCTCCCCCCCACACACACACACACACTATGACCATCCCAGGAATGTGATGACCAATTTCAGAGATCAGCTTTTGGTACTAGAAGAAGCATTCTGTGTTTCTAATCTGTGGGATACCTACATGACCTTTGAACCTTATATGTCTCAACTATCTCACAACTAATGCAAGAGTTACTATGCTCAAACTCCTGTGGTAAAAAATTACCATCTGCTCCAGGCAATTACAGTTTGATTGTTTTCATACATTAGGCCCAAAGTCACATGACCTCTTGTGGTCTTTCAACCACAAAATTTCTTAAGTCATGTGGGGCTATTCAGCATTCCTCAGAAATGTTTAACAGATTAAAATGTTATCCAGCAGCCAATTTGTAACATTTCTTCCCAGCTAAGGAGGGACAAGTATGATACACTTCTAAGGCTACTAAGCTGATGGAGATGTGTTTCCTAAATC
This sequence comes from Stichopus horrens, assembly GCA_009801055.1. Lineage (NCBI taxonomy): Eukaryota > Metazoa > Echinodermata > Holothuroidea > Aspidochirotida > Stichopodidae > Stichopus > Stichopus horrens. The sequence goes on from VJOZ01029540.1 coordinate 14,033, forward strand.
TAGCTCCAATGATACTGTCATAGAGTCTTAGCATTTTCTTGTGGTCAGTTCTGTCAAAAAGTATCTCTTACGTATGTACCTAGCGTCTGATCCACCAAATTGATATGGAAGAGTTACACTTTGACGAAATGAGAAACAAGGAAAGGCATCCACATTGACCACTAAAGCAAATGTTATGAAATGCATCTCCACGAGCTTGTTAGAGGTAGAAACGTATCAACTTGGCGATACACTACTATGATGGAACAAAACGTTACAAATTGTCTGTGTGATTGCCTGTCTGTCAGTTTGTTGGTTGATACCTGTGCTCTGAATGTCGGCAGTTTGGATTCCACTCCTCTCTTGGCGAAGTCTTTATACTTGAAGTCTGGGTCTCTGAGATAGTTGGAAAGGTCACATTTATCTGCACATGACTGCTCCTCTCCTTTTGGGGCCACTGAGGGTGAAAGAGAAAAACAGATCATAGACTTTGAGAGAACTGGCGAGTACAGTGCTGGAATGAATGTTCCAAACATTAGGCTACCAGAACCTGAGAAAATTTTTGGGTGCACCTGGGTAAAATGTGAACAACTTAACAAACCTGCCAAGGTGATGGTTGGAAATAATCTTTCTTCCTCTCCATAACCCCCCCTCCCCATTTCCACCTTCTCCAAAGTAAGTTTTGAACAACAACCCAAACAGGAAAGGAGCACTTCATTTACTACTCATTTGCACACATTTTAGTACAAAGCTGTAAAATATTTTCAGAATGAAACGTAAGTGACAGTCTGAAAATTTGGAGAGAGCTAGGTGAAACTGAGAGAAAAGTGTTTGTTACACACTATGACATATGCCTTCCAACAGTGAAGAGCTATATTTCCCAGGTGTTACAGTTTTGCAGCACGATGAAGCACAAACATTCCACCAATGTGACAAAATCATGTTGCATACAGACTGACGGATTGACTAACTGATTGCCTGATAGACAGGCAGGCACGGTGCCTGCCTAATTGCCTATGCTGGCTGGCTGGCTGGTTGGCTAAATGACTGACTGACCCACTGACTGACTACATACACTATAGCCATCACTGACTGAAGCTTTGAAATGGGCACATGTGTTTTGACATTTTCATGGCCATGGAAAAAAGTAATGAGAGTGAGTTTATAAATTTTGAAGCAGGCATCTTTCATTGGTGCAAAAATGCAATATCACAAAACTAAAAGACAAACTCTACTGCCTCAATACTTGTTCCTGCACCATATACAACGTTGCACCCTGACATGCGAATTAAAACCGTGTCAGCGTCTTCCTCCTTACATTTGTTTTATAACATTACATCTGGTCTGACCCAAACATTGCTTTCTGTAGCTATCTGTAGACTCAACAAATTTTTTAAAATACCTTTAATAGCAAAATATGATAAAAAAGGTCTGCGTATAAGAGTGATATGATTCCTACGTAGAAATACTGACTGAGCACAGTACATATCTAAATGGAGCCAGCTCAGGATGTGCATGTATTAGCGACAGTCAGATGCAAAAAAATGCCTGACATTTTGCTCATTCGCAAATTTATTTCCATTTTACATTTGCTTCCAGTCCCTACCCGAGATCTGCGACTGTCGGTAAACTGCTGGCACAGAAGCCAGGTTTTCATACAAGCTGATCCTATTGGTTTTCTTCCATCGGCGGTTCTTACTGAGACCTGTCATTTCAAGCCTCCGACTCTTTCACTTACATTCCAGGCTCTGCCTCTCGACTTTCTCAAACTGTTTGATGTGTTCCTCCTGGGAGTCCTCTGCATCGCTCTGCTCCGTCAGCTGCTTCATTCGCTTCATCAAGGTTTCAACATCCGCACTGGCTCCCTCCAACTCCTGTCGAGAAAAAAAAAATGGAAGAAAAAAAGGAATGAGTAGGAAGGTGAATCGACAAGTCAGAACGTAGAATCTTTCTCTAGGGATGGCTCTATGCGGTTTTTATTTCCCTCATATTCGTTTCAAATGGAAAGAAGGATGGAGAAGAACCACAAAACAAAAATTCCTTCACGTCAGCAATCTCTGGTGCCATCGGCAGTTTGACAGAAACCTGGGAACAAAGTTTAAACTTGCAACATAAAAATAAAACAACATTCAAAGATAGAAGTTTTCATCTTAACATCTGCACCACATTGTTAATCATCAAAGGAAGGGGGACCCTGATGACAATTGTACAAAATATTAGAGTGTGTTTGAACGGGAGAAGTGCAACAGATATCCTCTGCTTCAACCGAGGATTCCAGAGAGAGAGATGTCAGCTCAAGCTGGCAGCAGTTCTTTGCCAACATTTTATGAATCTGAAAGCAACGAGGACCTTTCAAATAAATTCCTGTTTATACGTCTGAGAAATATGTTGAATCGTTTTTCGCACCGTTGCAGAATGTGACCGTAGTTTCTCCATGAGCTTTATTTGACAAGGCCGAAAGGAATACGATGGATGGCAGGGGTCATTTCCCTTTTCCTATTTTTCGAGGGATGTTGTTTTTGTATTAAACCAGTCATGATTCTCTACTTTTGATGTGAGGGCAATAACTTCCCCTTTGGCAACTTTTATTTTGGTATAACATTCTTCCTCTTCTCTTTCTTACCTTCCGTTGCTTTATTGTTGCATCCAGCTTTTCCATTGTCTATGGCCTATTGTTTTATAGTATTGTCTTATACGATCATTCCTCTGGTCCTGGTGTCCCTGTGTAACCCATTGTGCCTGTCTGCTACAACAACTGAAAGTCCAGAATTGTTCGTTTTGTACAGTATGTCAAGGGAACTTTGAAAAATAAAGATCTGAGTAATGCAGGCATAATGTAGGTGGGTGAGCTCATAGAGGAACACCACCTGATCCGTGATTCTTTTCGGGAAATTTTTCTGCTTTTACTCCGCTTTAAAGTTTTGCCAAAACACTGCACCAACTTGCAATTTAGATATTACAGTCTTGAAATATTATAATATAATATGATTGAAACAAACCTCTACAAGTATCCATAACCAACAGCAGCACTCTCAACTGCACTGTGTCATGAAAAAATGTATTGGTTCCAACTGGTTTGAAATAATTCCTAACATTTCCTCAAATATTGAGATTTTTTAACAAAACAACTAAGACAAGAGGAAAACATCTGGAATGGTGTTACGAAAACAATCTATATCTGCACATTAGAAACAATGTCAGTTTTTTTAGAAGTATTGTGTCACTAAGGCCTCATCTGATTTCAAAACTAACTTTTTTTTTACCTCTTTGTGGCTATTTGCTTAATATCAGCTTGTTATTTTCAAATCCAAACTGAATGCTTGACAGTCACTTTTTGACCCCAGTCTGTTTGACATGAAGCTAGACTTCCCGTCAGAGGTGATATCCGATTCTTGTACTCGGTGTAATATTTCAAGAGAGAGTGTTAAAATCGCATAGGAGAATCGTACAAGACTTTCTGTGTTCTGCGTGGAATCGTCTTTTGAAAGGTGCCAAGAGCAGATTAGTGGATTTTGGCAGTTGCGGTCCCCTATTACTACTATTATTATAACATACACACACAAACATATCCACCTACATACACATAAACACAGGAGTTTTCATGATCTCATAACCAAAAACATGACAGCTTTGTTAAAGACCACAAATCAACTCAGGAATATACCTTCCTGCAATGCCGAGAGAGATTACGACAGTTCTGGCTGGTATCAACTCGAGTTTAAAGTGCTTCATCAAAATTGTAGAATCTAATCTCAGACCATCTATTTATAGTCTATGACTTTCATTTTCTTGTTTCTTTTTCTTCTACACTCCTCCAGACTTTCCTTTTTGAACGTCACATAGTGACTGTCCTTTCAATTAATGACCATCACCAGACAGTTGATTGGGCAGGTCGGTTCTCCAAAAAGAAAATAACAACAAATAATTAGAAACACCTACGACAAATCCGTTGAGGATTATTGCTAAATGGTATTTGTGTGCTTCATAAAAATTCAGAGGAACTCTGTGCTGTTTATGATACAAAGACACAAAATCCAAAAGTGTCAACTGGTACTGTCACTACTAGAGTTTCCTTTTCACATGAATTGTTTTAGATGCTATGGTCAGCAGTACAAAACACAAAGATATTCCTGACAGGCACCGAGAAAAGTCAAAGCAATTGTTAAAGAATAAAGTGAGACATCTGAAGCACAAAGTGAGGAGCAAAATCTAAAAGAGAGCCTTGGAAATTTCAATCGTAAATGCACATTGTACAATTCCGGTTCTGAATACTAGCTTTGCAAAACGGAAAATTGCTTTTTACAGACCTAGAAATCAATTCAAACTTAGAAAAGGAAATAAGAAACCAGAGGTAGGCATTTACAAAACTGTAAGAGCTCGTCCCGAGAGATATATTTGAAAGAACGTCCCATTGCATAGACTGTTCTCTCGATACTCTTTGAGTAGGCAAGGACCTTGTAGAAAGCCAGCAATAGTGTTACAGTGCACAAGGATTGATCATCAGTTTAATGCAGGTGTCCCGTACTATTTACCACAGGACCCAGTTCTGCCAATATCGTTTGGCTTAAACTTCAAACAAAGTAGTTAGTTGCAAGGCCGGTCACAAGGCTACAAGGCTATTACAGTATTAGAGGGTTAGGTTAGGGTTTCCAGCCTTGACCTTGCAAGTCGACATTCAACGAAAATACAGTGGAGCACATTTGCAGGGCTGCCATGCCAATAACAGACACCGATAGCAACACAATCTGATGAAACAATTGCAGATGCTCTTGGTATTGAGACCATGAATCTTGGGAGACAACCCCCAAACAGAAAAGGCATTCACCACAGAACCTGATCCCAGCTTGACAATAATTCGACTGAGATGGGTTTAATCCGGTGGAAACGCAAGGTCGGTGACGGAGGATGGGCTAACTTATGATACATCGGAAGCAGAAGACAAAGGATCTTTAATTCATGCAAAATCTTCCGTTAATTGACACTTACTGACAAGTGCTATCAAATGGGTCACTTAGTCACTGCGTTTTAGCACAGCGAGAGGACGTAGTCACGGCGACGGAAATTTCTTGAAATTGCAGCGTTTGTCCACCAAATAGGGTTTAGAACACATTCCCTTTAACGGGCAGAACGTGCACTTAAGGTAAAAGGTTTTAGGCATACTTAAAAGAGACATTCAATCAAGTCAAAAAAGTTTTGATTCTGAGTTGGTTTGACAGAATTTGAAGGAACCAGCATTTCATTTCTTCGAGCAGCTGATGGGTGTGGTGTTTTGAGCCAGATGATAGTGAGACACAGCTTGGTTCCCAGTGATCTGACCTACACCTGCTGCCGACAGGTAGAGTGCCGAGCAATTTCACCGTTTGCGATTACTACGGGTTGGCATCATTTCCAGTCTTCAGGTGCAAAAACATCGGCATTGATGTAAGTTTGTGAAAGCAATACGGATAAAGTGCCATAAACAGAATCATTATTTATGTCATGTGGAAACGCATATAATGATGCGATGATTCCGAAACAGCTCCTTTGAGGAAACATTCTGCCATTTTATAGCTTTGACCAATGCCCCGAAGTGAGGAGACAGATATGTTTATTCCAGATCTTAGCAATCTTTCTACCATGCCTTTTGTTTTTTTGTTTTTGTTTTTTTACTATCAACTTTGGCAGAAAGAGCAATTCTAGATAAACAAAAATGTCTTGTAATGTACTTAACAGCAGCATATCATGCATTTTTTCCCCTTTTACTTACAATGCTGACATTTTCAGAATTTGTCAAAAATTCACATTCACAGGATCATTGGAGGATTTTATTCAAAGACTGAAGTACCATTAAACCAGAAATACTCACATCAAAACATGGATGGTACGAAGAGCAGTATGATAACAGAATGCTCAGCTCAATATAACACTCAACAATGGGAACACATGAATAGTTATTGCTTCCTACGCCTATTTGTTGTGTTGCATTTACATAATTCAACGCCAAAAATGTGTATCAAAATAAGGCTATTAAAACGACTAATGTCCCATGAAGCAGAAACAGCCATTGAAGAAATTACTAGAGGACGTTGCCAGACCTTCCATTTCCTTTTAGCATTTCCATTACCTGCAATGAATGGGTGTCATTACAGCCAGCAAAGCTGAGAATCATACTTGTGGTGATTTGTCTACTAATAGCTACGACCAATTGAACCACTTAACCAACGAGGCTTGCGCGGAATATCGAATATCTGGAGACAGTCCCGGAATATCAAAACAAAACCAATTAATGGCTGCTTAGGTTTCTTCCACGGAGAAGCAATCACCATTCTGAAAAGCGGCATTGAAGGTACGATGAATAAATTGTTGCCATGTTCTCTTCGCTAAACGAAATTGTATCCAAATTTGTTCTCGAGACATGTTTTCGCAATGTTCTCATTTTTAATATCTCCAAGCTGTTAGCGACACTATTCATGTTATCTAATATTCTGGAGTGAGACAATTTCACTGTTACACTGGCATGTCATTTTTCATGTTTAATGAAAATTTGCTCTCGAGAGCTAAATCGGTACAAACAGCTGTGTACTCAGATTCAAACGGTGGCATTTTGGACGAGAGAAAATTCAGTAAAAACAAAATTTAAAAAAAATCTATTATTTTTTTTCTGTTCTTCATGTGAGAATAATAAAGTTATATTGACCAAAGTGTTTCATCTCTTTTTACATTTTTCCTCAGGATGCTTGCCTAGCAAAATGAAATGTTACGCCAGAAACACACAGAAATCTTCAGTACATTTTTCAGCCACTCTGACAACAAACTTGATAATTTATGCACTTTGCAAAATAAAAAATATAATATTTTATAAGTTTTCAGCATTATGTTAAATAATGAGATAATTACCAGTCAGTTTTGACATCTGTTCTTGGACTTACACTTGATCTTCGACCTCTAGGAACAAGAAACTGCATATTTACTTACTATTAAGACTACCAACTTGATAAGATAATGTGCTGCAACTAATCACATTCACTTCAAACATTCACCTTCACTGAGCTCAGATAACCTTTTGACATCAGATGAAAAATGATAGCATCATGACTTTACTGAAAGACTAAAGCCTAAATGCCAATCAGTAACATTAAACCTCCACTGTAATATTCCTAAACAAAAGTATTATTATATTACACAAAAAATGACAGAGATACCACAATTACTGTATGAAGTAAAAAATTGTTTTAGTTCATTTTTTTTTCTTTCTTTTCCCCTCAAGCATGCCATGTAAATGCCCCAAAAGACAAGAAGGCAAGGACAGGTATTCAAAAAGTCCTTCTTTAAATTTTATTTCAAATAAGCAAAAATTATTAAAAATATTAACACAGCCACTTTTGAATCTGTTATTGCTACTGTACAGTGTTCCTGAAGCTAGATACTGCTTTAAGAAACCTCCTCCCCCCACACCACTCGTGCAAAGACAAAATATAGCATGGCTAGCAAGAAGTAAATCAAATGAATAATTCACTTTGAAGAACTTATAAGATCTCCTTGACATTTCAAACAAGATGTTTTTTGCCCGAGTTATTGAGACGATACCAAACGATAGTCCACCACTTTGGTGGCAAGATGAAAGTGGAGAGGCGGTAACTGCAGAGGGGGATGAAGACGACGTGCACGTCGAATTCACTGAACCGCCTCTTGATTCCTCATCTCTCGGAAGCTGTAATAACATTAGACCGAGGAGGATGTAACAGTTTCAAGTCTCTGGGCGGTAGGGTCTTACTTAAAGGGGTTAGCAGAGTCTGAAGATGAATGTTCGAATGAGCGGATTTAATAATCGTCCTCGGGGGTATGTTTGTCTCCAGCAGAGCAGATTAAAGCACCATCAGGATCAAAATCAATCTCTTGTCTACGAGCCATTTGACTTCGCTACGTCCTAGCCGAAGTTAAAGCAATACAGCAGAAAAAAATTACTTGAAAGAGTCCACAGTTCCAAATCTATGTACAGCAGCGCTGTTACAACTCTGGGCTGTAAAAGGTTTATGGCACTGGCAACAAGAGAGCTTTTATTTCCAAATTGGTGATCTACAGTTTTACACATACACAGTAACATATTAGTGCGGCTAACTCCAGAGAGCAGTTGCGAGGCAGCGCATAAATTAACCTATTTGTTACCTGAATTAACATAGATACTCCTTAAATCTCTCCGGCGTGACAGAAAATAGCATGGGTAGAGATACTGAGTACAAAAGAGTGGGAGATATTTTGTACCTTCATCTTTCGATCCATTCTCGGGTGACGCAGACCATTCTGCTTGTGTAAATGACTGCCGGTTGTCAAAATAGCCTCCCAGTATTTACACACTTCCCTCACTTGGAAACCAACTTCTAGAACGAAAACATTCACACAACTCCGGGTGTGGGGGGGGCCGTTGCCTTGTTGCAACAGAAAGCAGCTGATATTGCAGGTGGTTTACTACCAACCAGAGGCAATGTTAAAATTTGGTAGAAATTTCCGAATCAAGCCGAGAGATATGGTGGATGATAAAGATGGAAATTCTGGAGGACGGGGAGCTCTGTGAGAAAGACTGAATAAGAACAAGTAAAACTGTGACACTGCTTTGCTGTTGTTTGTTCACCCTGCGTTGCCTCTGTTTGCATTTATTCAGATCAACAGAACTTTGTGGATGTAAACTTCACATTAGAAGGGGGTGGGGAGAGTGCTTTAATGCAAACGAACCATTATAACTTGTCTAAAATTAAACAACTCTAGAGAAAGAGTGACATGACAAAAGGGAACACAAAACACACAGAAAAATCAATCAATATAATGAGTAAAATTAAAAATTTTGTTCTGTCTGCCAAGTATTCCAACCAAGAAGGACAAGTATCTTTTTCGACTGTCACATTCTAAAGATATCCCTTTTCCGATACTAAGATACCAAAATCTGCCTGTTGCCACTAATTTCCTCTGTTCTATATTGCCACATGAATCACAAATTAAACTTCATTTTGGTTATAGTTCTTTTTTTGGGGGGGTTTCTGATTTTTGCCCTTTTTTGGCACAATTCCAATACAATGGCTGTAATCTCCCAAACATTTCTCCCCTGGAAATAAGATCCACATACTTCCAACAATTCAATCAGCACTGTAACTTTCTGAAACTTTCCAATCACATAACCACTTTGCTTTTTGCTTGCTATTGGCTAATTTTATGACAAAATTCTGTCTTTGTTCGTCTTCCCCTTTTTCGTGTTTTGTTTAAGAAGTGGGTGTGCTGCTTTAAATGCAGTATCGAGGATCAAAATAAAAAGTAATGATATGTATAGTGAAGGTGCTTGTTAAATTTTGTTAATGCATGATTCAGAACTGCTGTCATACGAACGAAACTACGATCACTGCTGTCTGTTCTTACGTATCGATTACCTTTCGGCAAGACGAAATTATCAAAAACCAAATTATAAACCAATTCCAAGGGTAGCCAAATCGACACGTTACGGAGTGTCGTCTATACTCGACCATCCGGCAGCGTTCTCCGACTGCCAGTTTTCCTTCGCTTCTGGACGTGTTTTCGCTCTCATCTTTTGATAGATGTGAGCACCACTGCAGGTAGACTTGACTCTTATGAAATGCGCTCTGAATTTCCAGAGCTTCTATGCACATCTGACAAGGTCTGTAATTAATGGCACATTCTTTTGGTGTTGTTTGTAGTTTTTAAGAGAGATCGTGAGACAGAAAAAGGGAGGTCTTGCAAAGAAGGAATCATCTTTCACTTTATCAAGATTTAAATACTTCAGAGCAGGTGGTTCTGTGTTTCTGTCTTCTCAGATGTTGCCTCAAAGTTGCAGACAATTTCGGAGTGTCACAAATTTGTACAACAGTTCATAAGGAACCGCATTTTGCCCGAGATTGCTTATCCTTGGGACTCTGATACAAGTTTTAGGATGCGATACTTACATGGAGCTAATGGATTTGTTAACATCTAGCACATAGTTTCACGATAAACCAGACTTGTTGATGAATACAAGAATAAATGGATAAGCCAACGGCACTGATGAAGGACTATCAAAATGTTACAAATACGAGACATGCGCTGCTAGAGGCGCTCCCCTCATTATTTCCAACTATTCATGAATTAACACCCAATATTTGAAAGCTAATGAATATTCAAGACATCACCGACTCAAGAGAGAATGTACAAAAAAAGAAAAAGAAAGAAAACCGTTCACAAAACTGATCAAATCCAGAAACATTTGCAAAATGCAATCAGTAAAACAAAATTGACGGTTGCTCTGACTACAGAAGAGAGTCAAATTGTACCAGCTGAGTCTGATGACAATATTTCTTAGATATAGCTCACTCCGCTGATGGCTCCCTGTCATCATGCCCACAGGCTTCTCAAAAATAAGAGATGGTTTTTGGTGGGCAGGGGATGCATAAGTGATGCACAGTTTAATACACATCTGTTTAGTGGAGTACGAGAACTCTGAACGGCAGCTCAGGATGGGTCTTTTGGAGACTTTCCTCCTTTTCCTCAAATTTAAATGGCAGATTGCAAGGACTGGGTCGAATGCCCCAAAATTTTGGACATGCACCACCATCGGTAACTAAGTGAGGAGCAATTTTGTCAGATTTAGACTTTTTCTTTGACTTGACACTCTTCTTCCAAATAGTATCAATCAATAAATAAATGCACAAAATTCATAATTTTAAAATATGTCAATTTTGCTTCATAAAATTCTTTTCCAGAATTTTATAATATATCAAGTCAAATGCTGCCAGATAAAGCTAACAACTACCCATTGCAAGTGGAAGAAGAAGTCAAAAGATCTTCATTTGACAAAAACTTTTTTCTTTCCATGGAAGGCAAACAATTGATCGAGATGACACAGACCCCGAAGACCTTGGTGTGTGACGTCAAAGAACGAAAAAAATGACCGGTGGAAACGTGAGGCAGGTGTCTCTACGGACTTTCCTCTTCCTCCTACAGATGAACTCGATTACATATCCCCCGAGTCAAGGTTCCTCGAAGATGATCGAGCTTACAACTGGGGTACAATCGTGCGAAATAAACTTTTCCTTTTTCTCTTTTTTTATTTTAAGAGGGGTACACCTCGCTAGGAAAGATGACAGACGATCAGTATGCTCACAGTATTGGTGAATGTCAACAAGAAGTGACCAGGGCCTAATACTTTCTACAGCTTTATCGGACTTGGCCACGTGACACAAGTTGCTTGTAATTTTAAATTTTGGTATCTACGTAGGACTGGAAAGCATGTTAATTTAATGATGTGCAGGAACTAACACCAGACCTGGGAGTCTGCATTTCACCTCTGGCTATTCCTCGTTTTACCATGCTGTTGACTTAAAGCCAGACCCCGACATCACACACGTGACACCGAAGGAGAAATCTCATGTGGTTCACTACCTCAGAAGACTCTCATAGATTCCCCGCGACTCACTGGTGTGGGTATTCACGAGTGACTATACTTACCCCTTGCCACACTACTGCATCAGTTTGACCTATGCTCTACTAACCTCCAAGTC
>VJOZ01029546.1:4244-15479 GCA_009801055.1 Stichopus horrens
TTTGTCAGAGAAGAGCATTGCCATGTGATACCAATCTCTAAAGGACTACTTTCACACCGGATCTCAAGAGGTGGTAAATCTGATCTGGATCTGATCCACCCCTCAAAATCAGCTTTGTAGGGTGAAAGCACTTGCACTCAAGATCAGATCCTGATATTTCCAGTGATCCACCCTAAGATGCAGATCAGTTCTTGAGCAGAGGCTAACAACATTTTGCATGTGTGAAAGCAATGGATCAAACGGCATAATTAAAGCGACAAGGAAATACCGCAAAGAGCAAAGAACAAACACCACCCTAAGACACAGATGCAGACTGGTTTACAAGTAATCAAAATAAAGTATACCTACGAAGTCTGCCTGAAAGACAGCCATATATTCAGATTAGACTCCACACTCACATTTGCCACATGCACACTTCCAATCCAAAGAATCACATACGGTACATCCTACTAGATCAAGTGATGTTATCATGTGCAGATCCCTTTCTGTGGTATGTGGTCACAGTGCAGTGTTTGTGTGTGTTGTAATTCATTAGTGACTACATCACTGACTATTTGCAAGCACTGAGCATGAATGAGTAAAAAAAATTTAAATTTACATTTACGCAGCGTCCAAGTTGGTTACACCTTGTTGGTCCATCTACTACATTGCCGAGTCGCAGATATCGTGTCAGTTGCAGCTGCAGGTAGGGTATTCAATAACTGGAACTAATACAGCTGACGCCCCGCTCCTCCTTTCAATGTTGGCTATTGGATTACTGTTCAAAGTGTACATTCACTTCTATAGCACAACATTGGAAAGGGGCACTGGGTTTCATCTTATCCCCTGAACCAAAATTTAGTATTATATTTGCAATGTGCGACAGAGTGTCCCAACAATTTTGTCCAAGATTTTAGGTTGTCAAATCATGAGTCAAAGTTGAGTTCACACACCTGCAAAAGAACTCACTATATTCTTGAAGTTTGCTTGAAAAATTCATTGCAAACTTTTGTCATGTGTATTGAATGTTAATTTGCATTTGGTCCTGACAAACTTAACACCAAAATTTGTGTCTATTTAATGTAAAGGCAACAGATCTTTTGATCAATCTAGTTACTCAAATGCATTTCAGCACTTCTGCATTAAAGTCTGCTGTTTGTTGGTTACTGCAAATAGATGAACTCATCAATAACAGTTGACTTCTACACAAAATGGAGGTGCACTTGACAAACGATATACATTGCATGTACTGCAAAGTGATACTCACTTCCTTATGAGAAGTACGGGACTTTTTTTCAACTTGAGACTATAGGTGGGAACCCTAAGAAGAAAGTATCAAGAGATTTTATTGTACAGTTAGCACAGTAAAATTAGCTAAACTGTTTAGGTCATTGCATTTTACAGTAATTGCAGGTAGTCATTTTGTTACCATATCTCAATTAAAAAGGTAACAATACTACACCTAAAATTGGTTCCCCTCAGCAATGGACAATGAAAAGTAACAGAATAGTCCTTGGAGATGTCATCTATTGAATTTCGGTACCTGGGATGGTGTTCCGGTCATTTGGGCACCGTTGCATAAATTTCAGGCTTGATGCCAATATTACCTTGACCATGAGAGAAAGTTTCTTTATTACAGGCCATTCTCTGGATATAATCTTACCTGCTGTACTAATTTTCTTGTGGCAAAAACATCATCTGCCTACCTTCCTTTTTAAATATAATAAAATTTAGTCAACATCATCACAGTGACAAGCAAAGAAATATTCTCCAGGGAAAGGGTATTTATTACTGTTTTTACCTCTTGGAAAATATAAGAACAGATACGTGATACTTTATTTTACAGATAACCTCATGAGCAGTTCCCAGTTATATGCTAATGATATGCTAATGATATGTTAAATGTTTCATATGTCAAGAAGTATTAGTTATCAAAGGTAGAGTACTAGATTTCAACAGGTTAACCATCTAACTACCTAATGAACCAAGATCACTTTTGGAATTGGTTCTTGATCAGGAACAGGTAATCACATATGGGGTGGAGTTGGGTGATCACACAACCACGCAACCACAACTATACAGGTTTGCTTTTACACTGGAATCACCATGGTGATTCAGGTCTTACATGGAGACACTGCAAACGAGCAAGGAGGAATGTAAGTGGCTACAACATACACACAGCTCAGTGATTAAAGTGAGCTCGGTTCATACCTGTAATTATGCACTGAGCATTCACTCCCAGCATTTTAATCAACTTAAGATATTACTTACCTGGGTAGATCAAAACTTTGAGATTTTTTGATGACCCAGGCAGTTATCATACTCACTTAAGTTACTTCCAAACTGTTACAGCCACACAATAATCCCGTAAAAATCTTAGGAAGTAAAATAATAAAAACAGCAAAATATTGTTGCATTTGTTCATTCGAACTTGCAAGAAATCCAAAGTGATACGAATGTCAAACTGACAGATATGTTACAAAAATTTGCTGGAAAAGCTGACCCATGTGTGACAAGCTTTACGATAATACAGAGTTCTAGCAGATGCTTGGTTTAGTAATTACTGGTTGGTCAACAGTGGTTTTACTTAAGCTTGTATGCAGTATCTAGTATACCCTTGCTTTCTGTATTTGGTCACATGATGTTTACAGGTCAATTACTTGATTCGAAGTATACATGTATGTACTTTACCATCATATCTAACATTGTATGCTTTCCAAGGATCCTCACATAGAGTGCTGTGCACCTGTGAATGCTATGTCTCGTACTGTAAGCCAATTGTGAATGACAGTGAGGAGCACTTAATGCTGGCTATGTATGATGGAAGGAAACTGATTCATCTATGCAAAAGAGAAAAGCCTTGAAAAAACCCTTTTGAAACAATTTTTTAGCCATTCATTAATGAGTCATAAATGGAGTGAGTATAACTGAGTGTGTAGCAGCAAGCTTTGACTTGGGAGTTTGAAGACATTCAGAAACACAAAGATGAGGACATATATTCCTTTGATCACTCCGTTCAAAAAGTTGATAAATGCAACAAGCTTTGTTGATTGTCTATGGCCATAATGCACTTTATGTTTAGTGAAGTGTCACACTGAGTTGATATCAGTAACTTAAGCCTCCATTTTCAAAGAGTTAACCACATTGCAATGCTTGTAATCAGCATAATTCCTCAAATTTCACTTTCAGTAGGTATGAATACAGTCAAAACATTTTTTCCCCCCTTGTTTTTTTTGTTCTGGCTTATACTGGCTGTGTGCACATGAATTATGTGAAAATGATTGGTCAAATATCAAAGTTTTCATATGCCAAATTGAATTGGCTATTACTCATTAATGTTCACTCACATGTGACACATGGGGATCCGCTAAGACTGACCATCTGTAATTCGTATGCGAAGGAAATTTTGACAGGCTGGAACAAAAGTAATTACATTTCATTAAACAATTAACTCAATGTGCCCTTTTAACAGCTGGTCAATAAAATGCACCATGATACAGCAGTGAACAGAACATACTGCAACAGAGCTTGTTATCAGATCTGAAAGGTCATAAAGGCTTTGTGATGTTCAGTACACTGAGTGTCATAAAAGGAATGTTTCACCAACATTACTGCATAGCCGACATTTGTCTTTAATGTTCCATCCAGATCATTATGTAGCTTAATGATGTGTCATTTCATGCTTCACCGACATCTTTGGTTTGCTATCACTTGCTTAAGACTTCATGACCACATCATTGTATCGCTGTAACTTGTCATTTAATGCTTCACCCCACTCAGTTTCGTAACCTAGATCATTCTGTTCTTGTCGGTCAATTAATGCTTCACCCAGCTCCTTCTGTGGGTATATGAGTTGTCATTTACTGCTTCATCACAGCCCAGATCATTTCATAGCCCATTGTCATTAAATACAGCACTCGGCTCGTCGTATATCCATGAGTTGCCGTTTAATGCTTTCAAGCTGGTCATTACATAGCTATGATTTGCCATCGAATGCTTCACCCACAACATTGGCTAACCATGTATTAGTTTTTGTTTAAAGGCTGAATTCCAAGGTTGCATTGGTGTGTATTTCCTTTTGTCATTGAATGCTTCACTCATTCTACAGCTATACGTCTTCATTTAATGCTTCTATAGCTGATTGTCATTTAATGCTTCACCCAGCACTTTCTTTGGCTCTTAGTTGTCTTTGTGCTTCACCAAGATCATTTAAATGCTTAGAGTTATGAAATGCTTCCTTCTGATTGTTCTGTAAACATTGATAGCTGAATCATTGAAAAAGAAATGAAAAAAGCACAAACTGATACTGCTTATTTTATGATTTAATTCACATGCATGATGGAATGATGAAACTGTTGTCCTAAAATGTCGTGAAACTTGAAATAATGTTGCAGTATTGTAAAGTGGAGGTAGCTATGGTGCCCATAGTCTTCAAAGACATGGCAAAGTCATGAAGAGTTTGAAAATTGTATGAAGGCCTGGAAAAGTTTTGAAAGTCAGCTAGGGGAATTCTTCGAAGTCCTGGAAATTTTTCACAAAGTGACATTGTTCTTTCTCGCAGTGTATTCTTTTCTGTAATATCAAAAATTTATTCACCACATATTACTTTGGCTTTTGCTGTTATAGTTGAAAACTTTAAGGTTAGACATCAGGAGGAAGGTCATGGAAATTCTTTATTTGGTCCTAGGGAAAGTCTTGGAAAAGTCATGGAAACTTGATTCCCCAGAAAGTGCAGGAACCCCAGCAGGCCATCAGACATTACAACAGTGGGCACAATTAAACAACCTGAACTGTGTAATAATACTATACAGAATGCCGTGCACAAAATTTTCACAACTAGCAATATTCCCAAGTTTATCTTAGATGGTTGGCTGACCAAGCAATGCAAGGTGATAATAGTGGTAAATAGAGATTTGAATATTCTGACTTTGTTATTCATATGAAGTGACATTAAATGTAGGGCATTACAAATGACCCTCCCAAAACTGTTAAGTTAGTCCTTCCAAGCCTATCAGAATATAAATACGGTATGTTTTACACAATGTACATAGGCTCTGACTGTTGCTAGATACACACATTGTGTTCTATTGATTTTCAAAGATGGGATGTTTTCTAATGACATTTCAAAATTGAATGCAGTGTAAGGATCGCAACATCCAACGTAACTAATCAAGAAAGCAGCAAAGAGGATGACAGTATCTACGACTTATCCATTGATTTGTCGCACTATTCCGAAAAAGTAGACGCAGCTTTAGAAAAGGGTGTTGCACGTCACTCTGTGAGAATGTACAAAGAAACAGATACAATGGGGCTTGAGCGTGTTAGTAGTGCTGTACACAGCCAAGTAACCAGAATATTTTGGTCTGTGGCTGTAAATGTCCGTGAGTGGAACTCAAGGAAACTGCACACACGTATACAAAAAAGGAAATGAAAGCCTGTACTTGTAACAACAACCACTACTGTGAAATAAATAGAAACACTGTTTGTGAGATATATGTTCCTCCTTTCATATTTACAATTTAGTGTGGAACATTTATGAATTATGCATAAAGTTTTAATATGTAAGCACACACATGCACTCAGAAACTTACAGATGGAAGTTCCATGCTCTTCTGTCGTCTGCTGTTAGGGTTAGTCGGAGATGAAGCTGCCTTAAAAAAAAAAGAGAAGCTGATGAGAAACTGTAATTAATGTTTTCATTGCATCAGTGGCATGATGAAGTTACATCTTACGTAGACGACGACGGCACTATATATCAGCAAATTATGTACTGCTTCACTGCATTTCAGGTCATATAGCTGGCACTGCAAACAGCTTCTCCCTGCCACCGTGGCAACAAATAGCTTTAATCATATCCAGCATTTAAAGTGTAACATAGAAAATTTTGGATTATTCTTCAGACTTTTTTTTTTCTATCAACTTAGATGGTTAATGAGCAAGATGTAGGTTGCTTTAAGAAAGCAACTGTTTTAAGAACACAACAGAGGCAAAAAGAGTGAGCTGGTCTATGATTCACCAATTATTGAGGCATTTGTTTGGAATCTTACTTTGCTTGTTGTGTTTTACTTCACTGTAGTGTCATTCTATACTGGGATTGCCAGACACAGAAGAAAGAGATGGAACAATAGAGGCTTTTTAAAATATGAAAAAAAACCCATTACAGTGTCTGTACCATATTTGCTAAATATCTGCATCTGAACTTCTTTAATTGGCACATCTTGCTTAAATGGAAATGCATGTGACACACAGCTTGAACATGCTTTCTTTGGTGCTAATTTGGCACAGTTTTAAATCTATTGTTTTGACCTTGAATTGGAAAGCAGGGCTGGTTCACAAGCTTCAATAGGAAGTGACATGGAACCACTGTCTGTGATGTAGTTTACTTTGTTGATAAACCCAAGTTTATATTGTCATCTATTTTGCATGCAGAAGTTAAAAAAAAAATCTGGAAGAAAGACTCTACCATCACATTTTGGATTGCCAGGTTTCAATTTAAATCAGGATATGCATCGTACATAATTTTTGTACTCATTTCTAATTGGGTGTAAGCATGTCTCCTTTGCAGATTGTGACAAAAATGATCTACAAATAATGGCAAATTCAATTAAGAAAAAAAGTGCCCTGTTAGACTGTTTTTGAACAAAAGCAGTTTTTATTTTACAAATAGTAATATCTTGAGTCACAAACCAGGTACTCGGCTGTGTGGCTTATTACCTATTCACTTTTAATTGCATACACATGCTTTGATCATTTTGTTCCCTCTAAAGTATCCACATTGAAACTGATGCTCTGGTTGTATGGGGTGATTGATAGTTGTTTATTTTGTCTGGTGAGGGGTACACTGCAGTCTCTGCTGACCAAAAGGATACAAATGGAACATTGTGTACATGTCCACATCTGAGGTCTGAAAAGGTTTAGAAAAAGAGACAGATGTGTTACCTTATATTTTTTTTAACATTTTCAAAGTAAAAAAAAAAAAGGGAATGACTGATTGCACTGAGCAGGATTTATGAAAATAACTGATGTCCATTTAACCGATTGAAGTAATCTATTTGAGCATCACATGACCTTTGATTAAAAGAAATTGATTAATGTTTCAAGTCAACAAAAGATGTAACACAATGAGATGGCCATGACACAGCGACTGCACTTTATTGTGTAGCTTATTCTACCATGTTAGTCTCATGAGACAATAGTCACTGCAACAGAAATGTCACATTCATCTGGGTCCGTTTTCACTCGCTTGATGTTTTGGTTGTTTTTACTACATGAATCACTCTGTCCCCAACCCATATATATACATTTGCATATATGGAAATTGTCACTAGAATTGTTTACTGGCCTGATGGAAATTACAGATTCTTTATGCCCCATGTAGCATTGGGAATTTGATCTAACTTTGAAAAAGCTATGTAAACGTCTCACTTTGTGTACTTTGACATATATGGCAGTAAAAGTGTCTTTTGAAAGTTGTCACCATCTTTGAAATTCCATCCAGCATATTTTTGTCCAACCTGGATGAACCTTTCAGTATATATACACACACACACACTTGGTACAGTTTGTAAAGGCGGAAAAAAAGATGAAAAAGGATATATTCCAGTTTACATCAGAATCATCTCCATCATCAGCTCATGTGCAAACTTTGCTCTGGTAATATGTTAATCAAAGAAGTGCATTACAAGTGCTTTGTCTTTCAGACAAAATACTCTTGCTTTGTAATAATGAGCAGTTGTAAATTGGCTTGGCTCCATGCATTGCACAAGAGTTTTCCTTTTGTTTAATACTTAAACTCTATATTTTAGAGTGAATTAAAACCAATAAAGAGTATTCATTTGCTTTGTTTGAGCTTCTTGAAAGCTTTTCTGTTTACTTACAATGTAGTCAAGATTTGAGTCATTGAAGGCAACTGGGAAAGGGATGTAATGTTGGATGTAAGGTCGATGTTTAATATGAGGTTGTGAGATCTGCTTATTTTTTAATATTTGTAGATGTGGTGTATCTTCATGGTTCGATTTAAGATCTTCTCCTCAGGGATTTTACTGACAGATGTAGAAGGCCTTAGTCGTGCGGTGGGTGATGGGGAAAGCAGTGGGGAGCATGTGCTCCCCAAAAATGTCAGACCAGGGATCGGTTTTAATGCAATACACAGGCACAGAAAAACGGAAAACATAAGCTTATATGTAGCTAAAAGTATGGTGATAAGAACTTAAATTGCATATGCAAGAAAGAAAATACATGGAACAAACAAATAAAAAAGTAGAATTCGTATTGTATGTGATTGGTAAAGTGCTTGGCTGTGGTCAACAGTTGCCTATGCTGTGCATACTCCAGTTAACCCAATATTTGACCCATCACGTGTGGCTTCTTGTATGGGCACGTCAGTATGTTTCATATACATCATGCTTAAGGCTCTGTACTGGTGTCTGAACTTGCATCACAGGATTTAATATTTTGCGTAAGGTTCGCATAAATTTTACATGATTATGACAATTTACAACAAAACAAAAGGACTGTGATACCTGCGTAAGTTGTAGAAGAGGAAGCCAGATGGAGGGTTGATGAATGACCAAAAGAATCTAAAGGTGGATCAGCCACATCAGTTTACTTGTTTGTTTTCTTTACTTTGTCATCAGATATCTGTTCTGTGTTATTCATATTCATAATTTTTTGTCTCCATCTTCACCTATATTTTGGTCCTCAGCACTGACCATAATTTTGGGTCTTTCTATTGATCACACTACATTTGCATGGTGCACTTGCATTGCATGCAATACAAAAGATTGCTTGGATTTGAGATTTAAGTCCCACAAATAATTTGTCAGTTGCTGGTGCTATATTGCTTATGTACTACTGACCTCACCCTGTGTTGGTCTGTGAGTTAATGACTGCAAGTATATTTATGCTGCGATAATATTAGTTTCTTGTCCGTGACTTAAAGAGACTCTCATTTGTAGATTAAGTACGTGTATCCGTGCTCACTTTAGCTTCAGCTTGAGCTTCATCAAGCCGTCTTCAGTATGTGAACGTAGTTACTTTCATTAGGGATATCATCTTGTAGCTTTCTGACAAATGTGTCTCTCTGAAGTCTTTAAAAGATTATCTAAATGGAAATGCTTTAAAAATTCATCAAGTTTCTCGCTTTCTTGCTCTTAATGATCACGTGATGTGACTCTCTCTGTGTGACTTAATTGGTTTGTTCAGTGTGGATTAATCTACGGATCGTCAGTCGCCTGTCGTTTGGTCAGAGAATTTGTGACGTATATCTGCTCTCGGAGCTCCTTCTCATCTTCAGAGTTGGTCACTAAAATGTCAGGAAGGTCATTAGCTTGTAAGTTAGGTACATGTATCTCAGGAAAAATATTGGTGTATGAGGAGTGCTGTGAGAACTGCGGTCTAAAGGATAAAGATTGCCGAAGTTCCTTTATAGTTGTCAGGTGGTGTATATATATCTAGTGCTGCCGTGGCCAAGTGGAATAAGGTGGTGACATTTGAAGCAATGTACAGTAGCTCAGCAACTGGGAAGTTCAGGATTCGAACGCTGGTCGTGTCTCAGAAATGTAGGGGGTTTTTTTCGTTTTTGTTTTTTTTTTGTTCAATATCAATCTAGGGAACTGACCTTGTGCAAAAGAGCGGTACCAAATTTGATCCAAAAGTGTTAAAGTTGTTAGTCACCGAATGTGAAGTTGTAGTATACAGCCATAGTTCCACACTTGTATGGTTGCTCACCATGGTAATTAATAACAGCCCTTCAAGGCCTGAATTGTAGTAAAATTAATTATGAGTAAAAAGTTGTTTCCATTTCGTATGCATGTATGACATATTCATGTATGTCATACAATATATGCATATCTGATGTTTCATTATTTTTGGCCTTTTTTTAATTATAGTGAAGTTTGAAAATCAAGCATTTAGCTTCAAGTAATTAAACAATTCTTTTTATTTCGGTAACATATGTCCTGCAGCACTCCAACCTTTTGCACATGATGTTATTACCCCATACCCCCGTATGTTGTATGTCCTCATTCACATGGTTTATGTATCCAATCAACCCACATCTACCATTACTTTCTCTGAAATTATAATTGAGTGCCAGAGTCAGTGAAATTTCATTTGAATTAAATGATCGTCTTTCTTGAGACCATATGTCACCGATATTTGTCATATCAATAGCATGGCTTATGTTGTATCAGAACTTGTTGATGCAAGGGGCAAGAGAAGCCTCAGAAATCGACCCTCTAAGATTCATAGACTATATATGCACTACTTTAGTGTGTGAGTACTGTTAATAGATAACTCAGTATGTACATAGTAGTTTATTTGGTAATTACAGTTGGAAAGTGAAGAATGTTAATAATTAAAAGAAGCAGTAAGTTGATTTTCCAAAGGCTGTGATCCCTTCAGCACAACTTGAAAAATGTTGATTCTGTGGTGATTATTATGCAATACCTAAAGCATATTCAAATTGCCAGGATACAAAGTGTGCAAAGAGTATTACATCATTATATATTCATATCTCATTGCATGTGGATTCAATTTTATATTAGGCAATTCCTATAATGTCCGCATTCATAGTTTCATCACAGTGCTTGTTGTAAAATCTGTTTTAGCATATTGGTAGGTATGCTAATTCTTGAAGCAGCTGCTCTTGCCTAGGAGGGGTGGAAAGAAAGCTGTTCCATCATCCTAGGTTGCACTGTACTGCTATTGCAATTAAATTGTAATAACAATGTGCAGATTTGGTAATTTGGCTGTGCATGCCATAGTTCAGTGTCAGTTCGTTAACCACACTGATCTTCAGCATGTCGTGTAGTAAATAAGTTCCACTGTGGATTTTGTGGGAAGATATGTTACTATAGTGGAATTGTTTAAAAAAAAAACTATTTTACCAATTTGTCACCTGTCAAAAAATTTCTCTCGGCCTCAATAAAATACAAATGCAGATTGGTGTCACTAAACAGTTTAATTTATGCATGGATGTCTGGTGTAATCACTTCACTGACACGATAGATTGAAAAAACTGGTGCATTGAGAAAGAAGATTGTATTAGGGAGAAAGGGATGCAAAGGAGAATAGGAGGGAGAAATGGAGGGGGGAGTAGAGGCAGGAAAGATCTGAGGAAGGACTAGGGACGAGAAGGGAGTGAAAAAGGAAGGAAGGAAGGGACTTGAAGAAATGGAGTTAGAAAGGGTCAGGGGAGTGAGAAAGGAAGAGCAACAGGAAAAACAGGAGACAGGAAATGAGGGAGGAAGGAAT
>VJOZ01029570.1:448-11261 GCA_009801055.1 Stichopus horrens
TATTCAATCTTTGGGCAGTTCCACGAATCCGAAGGTTCCAGAATACGCTAGTTAATAAGCGTAAATTACGTAATTTATTCAACAGTTCAAAGTTTGCTGATTGCCCATCGAGGCGAAACACTAGGCGAGTGGCACAACCAGCGGTGGCAGAGTAAAAAATACCCAATACCCAATACGTTATTTTCAAGCGTTTTTTTTTTTACATTCGATTTTTCCCTGGGGGTGGGGGAATCCGTGTTCCCAAACACGTATGCGATTTGAAAAATGGTTTCTGGCTTTGTCGGGGTCATATTAAAGCTTTAAAAAGCGTTGGTTACTGAGGATAACTCTTTGATAATAACTCATGGGAGCGCCATCGTCAGCTGGTCCATTGCCGCGTAAAGTACCAGAAACTTTTTGACGATGATCACACTTCACCCAATCGACTAAATCAGAATTTCGGAGAAAATAAAGGAAAAGTGGAAAATGGGTACAAAGAAGAGATAAATGAGAGGAATTGTGGAAAATGAGAAAAACGGGCAATATACTCATTGCTCACTTACAAGTCGCTCTCGCCTGTTTCACAATGTATCGGCTACTCTGTTCGTCTCTGTATTGAAAACAGGTTTGTTGACAAGAAGTTCACGTGTACAAACTGGGAGATGGGGAGAGGAAGAGGGTAAGGATGGTCCAGCCACAAATTTAGCTTGGTTATGTTGAAGAGTGAGTTTTTCCAACCATTCTGGTGAAACTTCCATTCTGTTCTCATGTGTAGGTCTCAAGATATTACCAGTTGAATTTACCCCCTTTTTGTTTTTGTTTTGAAAAAAATGCACGAAAGCATTGTTCTGAGTGAGCGTAATGTGTAGGGATTTGCTTTCAACTCTCCTTCAATTAGAGGTTGCCAATCGATCCCTTAAACGTGTCACTTACGGAAGTCGTGGAGAGTGAGGACGAAGAAAGGAAGATTACATCCTCCGAAGACATGGATGTGACCGGACAATTAAAAAGTATCAATATTGAGACAGTGAGACGCCCTCAACTGACCGATTTGCTTTCACTCACGATTTCTGAATGTTTATCTGTTTTCCTTAATGCTGAAGCAAAATACAGTGCACGACGTAAAACAATTGATACTTTCCGCCCCTAAATTAAGCAACGGAAAGTGAGAGGAAGGAATGGGGGTGGGGGATAAATAAATGCAATCGCATGTACTAGTTTCAGCAGGTTGAATTGAAGTGTTCCAGGTAGAATACACTGTTGTTTCAAAAGACGTACAGTACGGTAAATCGCTCACTGACTCACCTTAATGTTATTGCAATTGCTGACACGATCTAGGGAATTTCCCTATAATCATGTTAACATGGAATGGCATCCGTACTTAAACCTTACGAGTTTCACAACAACAATGTAAAATGTTTCATTTTTTTTAATGATTTTATGATTTATGTGACACAACTGTTCAAGCGGATTTTTTTTTCAGAGAACTATTCAAAAGTCCAAAGTCGTTTCCCAGTAGCTGCTATTTGTATAAACACAGAAGCCAATTTAGCCCAGTAAATAGAGCCGAAAGATGAGAAAAAATGACTTACATGCAATAATAACAATACCCGGGGGAAGTGATTTGTCCTAGGTCTTGTCTTTTCTGAGCAATAGTCATATGTTGTTTCTGAAAGCTAAATCATTTTAACAAGTCTGTGATATAGGACCACACGTCATATAAGTCATTAAATTGTGAACAACCGCAAGACTATGGATAAAATGTATTTTTTCTTTTCAGTTTTTTAATGTTTAAAGATTAATTTGCGCTGCTGGCTTCGGCCCTATGAGTCCATAGCGCCGGTATAACTGTAAAATCCTGTTGTGTGAAAAGTCTATATAAAAAGCACCTGGAGTGTTTTTCTACAAACCGCAGATTAAAATAATGCACGTCAAACGCGCCTCAAATAAAAAAAATTCTCAAAACTTTTCTTGTTTAAACAAGGGTTACGAGTTCTGGGGACATGAAGTATCAAACGACATTTTTACATAAATGCTCCCCAAGAAGCAGTTGAGAATATTTAAACCCTTGCCGCAACCGACGGTTGTGATGACACTCCGTCGCATGTAGGCAAGAGAGCATAAACTAGTCCATCATGGTCCTAACAACCATCAATAAAAATATTCAAAACTTGTCAAATTTAAACGCCTAAATATCTTCATGAAATCAAGAAACGATGATTTTGGACCTTCCCAAAGAAAAGTGTCAAGCTCACCCTATTGAATGAACGGCAGATATAGTGTTACCGCCTAAACTGCACTTTTCTTGCTTGTAATTATGCATGTAAAGAGAAATGTTAGATGCGTCTTTTCGCTTTGGGAAAGTTTGGATGAACAAATTATTTACAACAAATAACTGAATTTCTATCTGTGAGGATGAACCTTGAAATGAAGGCCACTGTTCTTTCTTATTTTGCCAGTTCTATCACAATATGTTTACAAACATTGCTTTTCAAAATGTGTTTTCTGTAAAGTAAACGCCTTATTTCCGTTTAAAGATTCCATGCAGCAAAAGAGTTTTCACTAAAGGAATGATTTTTGATGGTTTAAGTACTTAAGGCTAGGCCTAAGGTCTACTGGGGAATATAACTTGGGTTGACATAATGAATTTTGGCAACGAATTTAATTTTGAAGGCTCGATAACTCGATAACAATCATTGATATGAGTTGCCGTCATTAATGGATTGGTTTGGTACCAATGATTGTGGTCAGATGTGGAAACTTTCTTAATAACAGACTATATAGAAACTTATAAGTAGCAGTTGTATGCGTAGGTGACTTGAGTTACTTATCTTATGGTTGAGTTTAATTAATGAACAACAAGGCTGATATGAGTTCTCTATGATCTCAGAAAACTTGGAGTAAGCAAAATCTGACCACAATCATTGGTAACAATCGTCCAATCCATTAATGACGGCAACCCATATCGAAGTCTAGCCATGTTCTTATAACAAATGCTGTTCACAAGTCTATTAAAAGCTCTTACTTGCTAGATAAAAAATAAGTTTCTCTAACGACCATAAGGCAGTCTTCACCAAATATAAAAACTGTCTTACGTCCGTTACCTAAAATGCCAAGAAAAGTTATTTTGCAACCGTAGTTGCTCAGAACCTTGCTGATAATCTTACACCCACTCACGTTGATCCTCTGAAGCCTTGACTTCAATATTAAATCCTTTGTCACTTTTCCAACGGACTCTAATGAGGTATACTCAGTGCTATTAGAGATCTGTAGGCCTATAGGGTGGGAAAAGTCCTGGTTTTGATGGCATTTCAAATGAGGTTCTGAAACATGTTGGTAATGTCGTTGCTTCTTCCATTTCTTATACCATGAATCTTTCTTCCCTCAATGGTGTTTTCCCATGTGAACTTGAAATTGTAAAGATTATTCCCATTTTCAAATCTGGGATGAACAGCAACTCTCTAACTATAGGCCAGTTTCTCTTTCACCCTCTGTTTCAAGACTTTTCGAACGTTTAATGTACAAGAGAATTCCAGTTTCATCCACGAGCATAATATCCTTACGTCCTTTTATAATGGCTATTCAACCGACATGGCTGTTGTTACACCTGTAGACAAACTTTCTACAGCGTTAGGAAATAAGTTTTCAGCAATAGGAATTTTCATGTGATACCATTGATCACAATATTTTGTTATACAAATTGTTCGCCGAGCATGGTTTTCGTGGAGTTGCATATACTTGGATCGAAAAATTACTTGAAAAATAGAGTTCAGTACGTCCATAACAGTATCATGTCCTCATATAAATTAAATTGCAATGTAGGTGTCTCACAAGGATCCGTTCTTAGCCCATTACTCTTGTATATATAAACAACATTCATTCTGCATCCGAAGTGTCAGATTTCATTCTTGTCGCTGACGACAAAATAATTCTCTTTCAAGATAAGATCCTAAACGATGTAATTTTATGAGCAGAGGAGGAATTCACTAAACATTGGCTCAATGCAACCAAACTATCTTAAATATTAAGAAAATGAAAGTACTAATATTTGACAAAAAACAAACAACAATTCAAATGTTTAAGTCTGGTGGCACCATTGTTAAACCGTCATAACACACAAAAACTTTGGGAATCTTAATTGACAATAAACTGAACAGGAAAGAACACAATTTTTATATTACTAAAACAGTAGCTTCCCAAAAGTATACTCGTATTGATATTCAATGCTTTAATCCTGCCTCATCTTAATTATAGCTTATCACTCTTCGGAAATGCCCACAAGTTTTTTTTTAAATAATTTGTGTATTTTACAAAAGAAGATTATGAGATACATTCATTGTGTTCCATACAATGCTCATTGTACTCCTCTGTTTAAGGACTCCAGCATTGTTAATACTTTCGATCTTTACACCAATCACGTTGGGATCTTCGTGTATAAATTTCATCACTTTATTTTACCAGAAACTTTCATTTTTTTTTTTTTTGCCTNNATGAGATCAGTCAGGGTTACCCTGCGTGAGGTATTGTATTTAAAATGTTTACATACTTTTACCTGGTGACCTCAAATGATCTTTGACCGCCACCAAAAACAATAGGGATCATCTTCTTAGCATGGGCAACCCACACACCGAGAATGACATCAGACAATATTACCCTTCTAGAGATACTCTGTTTACAAGGTTTTTACAGTTTGACCTCTGGTGACCTCAAAGGCTAATTGTCAGATAGGTTAACAAGAGAGGATCTAGACACTGGGCTGAAATTAACCTCCCCAGCAGGTGTTGGTCTGTGAGGCAGTATAACGTATGACCTTACGAATTCAGTCAGAGCTGATGCATGAGTAATACACATCCGTTGTGCTGGCTAAGCTGAATTAGTAAAAGAGGAGGGTGCTGGAGAATTGTGGCAAGAACATAAATGGGGAGCACGACCATCAGTTGGGGCGAGGAGTACAAGCGTTCATACCAGATGGATAATTCCAGTGAACTCCACGAGAACTCCACTGAACTTGCATGACAAGCACATCGACGCTCATCTGGGATGGTGAACGTGTATGTTGCACCCGCCTGTTTGCACTGATTCCTCAAGTTCAGTGAAACGTATGGCCTAGGCTAGTACGGGGCACTTGATAAACTGCCTATCGTACCATAAACAACGTAACTTGTACTTGACTGAATATGGACAATGAAGACCTTACATAGAGTGTAACGTAAGCAAAAACGCCCTTCCTAGGCTAGCAAGTAAACTTCTGGAAATGGTTAGGTTAGTAATTAGCTCTAGTCAATGGTACTTCTATGGTAACAGGGTGTGCCACACCAAAGTGCACCAATGTGCCACCAATGTGTCACGAATCGGGTTTAAGTTACGGTACCTCTTACCGCTTTACAATAAGGTATAGCGGAGAGAAGCAATCAATGTAACAATAGTAAGCCCATGTTTGCCCTGCTGGAGTATTTCCCATTAAAGATATCGGTTCTGTGTCGCTTTGTTACGTTAAATACAACGTGTTAACCGTCTTAGCCACAATTTTCGTTTTGTTCATGTCTACATGCTTATCGGAGTAGTGCAAGCTGGCAAGGCATACATGTAATACCATGCATAGAGAGATCAGACCAGTCTAGACCATCTTGCATAAATAGCCCAATTTGCACTAAGTTAAGCCTACATACGATCTACCTATGGGCAAGAATTCACGCCCCGTCCTGTTCGATCTTTCAAGCCTGGCTCCACTGAGGTGCAATTGCTTCTGGCATTCATAAAGCATTGGATTCTGTATTCTAGTTTTGTTTTCTTTTGTCTTTGTTTTTTTTTTCAAATCCCTTGTTTTTTTTTTTCTAGGGAATGACCATAAGGGGGGGCATGGTCTCCTTGTACCACTGTCTACGTTAGTGATCACAGAGGTCCTTTGTAACTCCCATAGATGCCAATAATTGCACTAACTTATATATTTTTTGTTACAGAAACACTCAAGACCAAACATGTTCCCTCTTAACTCTGATTTTCCATGTTTACTGATGAAATTTCACAAAATGCATTTTGGCAAAAAATACCAAATCGTGGTGATATATCAACATATTGTAAATACTTAGTAGTGTTGATCGTTAGTAGTGTTAGTCAGAAGAACAATTTCTTCCCTCAGCTTCCCGTCCGCTTCCTCTATCCATCTGCCCATATTTGGCGCTACTTTCCAGTTCCCCTCCCCCATCCTCTACCTCATTATCCCAACCATCTCCTATAATTATAGGAGATGGTTGAGATTGGTAACATTGGTCAATCGAATCCACACAATGAGCTTATTTAAGTTGGTCAAAATGTGTTTAAGTCAATGATTACAAAAAGGTAGACTAATATCTACTTACCCCATGTCAATATCAAATAACGCCTTTACAGGAAATCTATTGTGAGTGTTAAACACTGTTATCACAGGAGGAACCTGTAGCAGGGTCATTTACTGATTTATTGGCTTGCTTCACCCACGTCGTGTGGACATAAATAATATATAAAATATCTGAATACATATTTATTTAATATTTATTTAATATTTCCTCAATTCGATACTTCAGACTCAGAGACAAACAAAACAAGCCATGTCAAGAAGCTTTAATCACGGTGTGTAAAACTGAATGGCATTTTGTGTAAGACCATTTCATCTCACGCGCTGCGGACAACTGGAACTAGAACATGCATCTTAAATCAATCTTAATTTATATTTTTCAAGGGCTGGATAGTTCCATTAATCCCAAAGACGAAGTTTGCAATCATTGTATCAGACAAGGGATATTAGAATTTGGCAAGTGCCCCGCAGTGCCAAAATAACTAAACTTGTACGATCATGTCGCACCAATGACCAACACATGGTGGTTCATTAAAGTGTTCCTTTCGTTAAATTTATGATGATTGCGTTCATTTGAGAATTCCCATTTAATGTCACCTCTTTAAAAGCTAATTTAGTTTCGCATTGTATATTTGTTATAAATGTATAAATTAGTTCCAAAGATATTAATGAAAATATGATTCGATATCACACCTGAGTATTGAATTGGAATGTAATCAAAATATACGAATCAGTAAACTATGGTTTTACCGATATTCCAGACAGTGACAGAGCCAAACTGTGTTGTTGAAGCTTTAGAAAACGATCCCGCTCATGTAAAAGAAGGGAAAAAGTCGATACCAATTACCAACCAGTACAACTATATTGGGTGTGTGGACCATAGAGCAGAGTTTAACCGAAGTTGTGTCCACCTTTGCGTCTGTCCTTGCAACCCTACTGCTCAATATTTCTTCGTTGTTTATGAATACCGCCATCTATTATAGAACGACCCTGTTCACATGGAAATAGATACTAATGTATAGAATTTTGTCCTTGCAAATACTCACACACTGAATAAATGACGCCGAACAACAAATAGGCGGCGTCTTACGCGACAAGTCAAAACGGGTTTGCCTTCAATAAGTTAGCTGTATACAGCCACAGAATTTGGGTTAGAGAAAGTGATAGTTTTTTATGTTTAAAACTCGTGAAAGGAACAACCCAAACTAAGTTAGGCCTATACTTCAAGAAGGAGATTACAACTTAAGCAATTTGTGACATCCTCCAAATGAATAGACGTGAGCAAACAAGTAAAGTCAATGTACTAGAAAGCGCTGTTTAACTTGTTGTTTGTCCCGCATCAACTTTAAAATGGTATGGAAGAATCGTTAATGGCGTCTCTATACGTACCGTACACACCTCAACTTCGGGGCCAAGGCCTTTAGATGTGCTGTACGTCCCATTTTGTGAAATTCTGCAAAATGTTAGCTCCTTCAGTTGATGTGAAACAGAGCTGAGGCCTGCCATAATGATGCTTGGTGAGTGATCTGTTTATGGTTCCTAGGACAGTTTGATACAGGGTCCCATGTGGGCCCTAAAGCCCTTTTCCATTCAGCAAATTTAGAAGTCCTATGGATTCTCTCATACTACGTTGATGAAACTGTTAAAAGGATATTCTGCTGGTGGTTCTAATTGTCATAATAGTAATTTGGTAAGGGTACGGTACCTTCAGGGGGTACGTTGGTGCCCTCGTATTTAAGTGTGAGGTTTGTCATGAAGATACCGGGTAATAAATTAAGAATTAACCAATCAAGGGATTTTGAGGGCTCTCCTTAGATTCTGTAAAATTGACGTAGCATCCTTTGCACGTTAAAAGTCAAATGGTAAACTCTTAATGGTGATGGCGGATTATCACTTAAGTTTTTAAATGTAACTTTATATCATATTTGTATCATTTTAAAGTAGAAATAACAGGCAATAAAATCTAGCTTCCAAACTTAGTTGGCTTCTCATGCTGAAGGCAGCCGCACCACTGGCCCCGCGTCACGTCATCGTTGAGAATAACTCTTTTAACTCCCCCAGATGATGACACATACATGATCAACAGAAACAGTATGTCAAAAATATTGAACAATGTTAC
Source organism: Stichopus horrens (assembly GCA_009801055.1). NCBI lineage: Eukaryota > Metazoa > Echinodermata > Holothuroidea > Aspidochirotida > Stichopodidae > Stichopus > Stichopus horrens. The sequence continues at coordinate 8,881 of VJOZ01029570.1, forward strand.
ATTGAACAATGTGAATGTCGCATTCACAGCCTCATTGGGTAACATACAACATTGAAAGTAATATCATTAGTGTCCTCTCATGCATGTACATATTACTGTCAATAGCAATCCACATTTTTTCTTCTTTTCTTTCTTGGAATCAGGATATAATTTGAACTGAAATTGGCCTACACTGAATTCCTACTGAACAGAAGAGATCATAAAATAACAGAACGTATTGTAAGTATAATTTGCTTTGCACCTTCAATGCAATTCAATGCAATGCATGCAATACTCTGCATCATCTGTTAGTACTAGTTGCTTATAACCTTCTTGTTGTTGCCATGGGGACTCGGATATCTTGTCCATCTAGTCGGACAAGACCATACATCCACAGGGACAGGTATGTAAATAATACAGGGGAGCCCTTATATTTTCACACACCAAAGACCAATGTACTTTTTTTATTTCAATAGAACCTATAACGTATCTGCTCCGTAATTAAGGTAGTATTCAATAAATAGAAACTGGGATATGATCAACTGTGCAATGACATTTTAACACCCTAAATATGAGGGGTGTCCATTCTCCGTTCATAAAGTATCGTTAAATTAAAACAGTCATCAGTGCTTATATGAGTTTTCTCAGTGGGGAAAATTTTTACAATTTGCGTATAAGAAGTCACGATTTCGTCAAAAGTTTCTAAAGGTTTCCAAGCACGTAAACAGTGACTACAGGAATCCCTGCGGTATTTTACATGCTGGCTTATATGTTCCAGAATTCAGAAGTTGTAGACTGCTTAACACTCATCCAGTACGTCACGATATTAAATTACAAAGACAATAGGATTCAAGTTCTTAGTCATTGAACATACAAAATATGACATAGCCTATATGTCCAAGCGAGATTATGTAAGATCTTTGTAAGTCGTATTCACAATTTGACCTCTACTGACCTCAAGTGATATCAATTCACCAAAACTTGTACTCATCTGTGGGTTATCCACAGTCCGAAAGTGAGTTTTTTGCAATAGTGTGTTTGTCAAGTTTTCAGTGCATGATTTCAGCTGACCTTTGAACTTCTGACAAAAAAAAGAAACAATACATTTCAAAGCTTGATCTCTGACCTCAAATGGTCGTTCATCTACAGCAAAAACAGGTTCTTGAACGTAATATGGTTCGTGCATACATTTATTTAAATAAAAAATTAGTCAAAGTCTGCGGTTGTGTTACCGTCTTAGAATTAGATAGACCTGATGACGTCATGTTTAATGCATACTGAACAAATGAAGACGAGCAATACAAGACGGCGTCCTTGCCTGTAAGGAACTAAAATAATTCATTTGGGTAGATACCAAACTCTTATAACTGCTGTGTAGGGACACTTGTCCAGAATTGAAGCTCCTATCTTGTACCCCACTAGGATTGGACTATAAGTCGTTTCGTTTAATGTGACTGGATGTGACAGCTCTGTCTTTTCACTTTCTCTTCCATGCTTCAACATTTGCTGTAGTCCTATACAATGCACATACAGCTTTCAGAATGTGTTCGTTCGATCTTTAACTACTCTAATCTAACTACATCTTCTGGGAAAACAGAAGTTAATGGATCCATTTGAGTTTTGTTTTAGATAACCTGAGAATATTCAAAGAAATTGGGTTAGCTGTTTGTTATACATTATCCTACAATTTCCATTGGATTTGTGTTACCCAGTGTCATGGCCTTTTTACGCACAGGGTTTGAGCTTCATTCATCGTTCCATGAAGAGTTCTGACTTGTCTATTTCTATGGTTACAGTGTTTAAAAGCAAGATTCCAAATACAGACACACATGCGCCCGCCATCATAATTTCTTCAGAAATAATTAGGCCCCAGGGCCTTATTATTCCTCAGTTTCTTGTTGTTTAGGTTACGATCATCATAAAACTGCATAGACCCACTTCTGGCATAAAGGAACAAATAACCCCTAAATCACTGTGATGCCTAATGTCTAAAAAACTTAACTATAGCTTTCTACTGTAGATTAAAATCGGTCATCATGTTTGAATCATTCGCCCAACCCCAAGCTTTTCCTCTAGGGAAGGGGATTCTTTCAAGTGAAATTTAATATCGTCAATGGGTGGTTAGGATAATGATGAACAATTTTTTCTGAAGACGTTCCCTTGTCAATTCTGTCGTTGAATAGTCAAAATTATAAATTGGTAATTCTGTGACCAACAGTATTCACTATTCATAACCGGACGATTTGAGAAAGTGGAGAGCGAGGGGTGGGGGATGGGGTCTCAAACCCTCGACCGAAGACCGATGAGGGAGCCCCAGAGGCGCGAGCCACAAAGGGCCCTCCCCCAAGAATTCCCTAGATGCGCTTTTCCAGCATATGGGAAGCATATTTTCCACATCTATT
>VJOZ01029614.1:0-21405 GCA_009801055.1 Stichopus horrens
CTTTTTACGGTCGTAACTTAACTTTCTTTTTTTTCATTTTTTTTGGACGGGCATGAACAGGGGGGGCCATGGCCCCGTTGTGCCCTTTGTGTCTACGCCAGTGACTGTGGGATGTATTTGCGTACACCATCTGACTGGTAGTCTAGGTATTTCTCGTCCATTTGGCAAGTGGTTCATTCATATGTAATTCTGCATTGAGGGTGCATAAACAAGATCTCAAATTATCCCTACATGCAGTGTTAGTCACTGCCATAGTGATCAGTAATAGTGAGGCAGCCTTCGGGGGAATCATTTCCATTTCCTCCAGTACTGTAATGCACAGTCGTTATGTTGCAAGGAATGGTGTCATTTGAAGCAATGTGTTTCCTGCCACAGCTCGTTCATGACACACCGTTCCGTCCAGGTCGTTTCTTGATATTTCCTGTTATTGCTTCTTTATTGCCGTGGTATTTTTCCAACCCATCACGGTATAACCCAATCAATAGCCGACATATTTTCAAGTGATGCCGTGAAGTTCACACGTGAAGGTCATCGTACAGTGCTAGTGTTTTTATCCAGTTATTTCCTGTGTTGTATCTGTTTTTCCAGGCTGAAAACTTCTTTACGGTGGTGTGGCTGTGATCACAAAAAATCTGAAATTTTTTTACCTGCGGTTGCAACCAAAGCAACCTTGGCTTAAATGTCAGGAAAGTCAATCATGTGTTGAAAAGTCAACCATGTGTTGTTGTGTGGTGCTTGGTCTGTAGTTAAAAGGTGGTGTCATGCATGTGTGATTCCCTGAATCACAATCACTGTAACCATTGTCTATAGTCAGAAATGGTAGATCTGTACAGCATACTGGCCAAACTGATGGAGATTTACACACTTTGCTGAGAGATGGAAGGGGNNGGGGGGGAAGAGGGGGAAAGATTGGGTCTGTCATAATCAGCTGGAGGTATGGATTATGCCAGTTACACAGGTGAATGAACTACATAACAGTAACGGTTTCAAAGGTGTGGTCTGTAAGTGGACCCCTAATCCTGCTAATATTCCCATTCATGATGCTTTCGTTGACATAATTTTACACACTATGGTTAACTGGTTGTTCTCATTTCTGTCACAGGCTATTCACTCAAGGGATAAACTGGGGAAGGATAGCAGCTCTTCTCATGTTCGGCTATCGCATCGGCCTGGAGGTTCAGAGAAGTTTTGGACAGTTCATCAACAAAATCATTCAAAACCTTGTCAAATTCATTATTACAGAGAGGATATCGTCGTGGATAGCTTCACAGGGAGGTTGGGTAAGTAGTAATCGATGTGATGTGTTTTGCCTTGGCCTGTGAGCACAGTATCCCAAGAAGGGAAAGGTATATAAACAAGATGGGAAAAGGTATTGGTGTATAGGTATTCCATTGTGAGTAGATGGTCCCTATTGTTTTTCAGTGAGGTAAACAATCATTTTAGGTTACCAGAGGTTAAAGTCATCCACCCTTTTGACATCCGAGCAAGAAGTGAATGTTGCTGGAACTTCAAACTGGGAACATTGATAGCTCATAATGTGTAGCTTGTTTAAATTGTTGTTTATAAAAGTCAAAGGTCACTTGAGGTTAATCTTTTGTTTCCCCCGGGGTAGAGCCTAAAGGTGAGGTCATGAGAGGTCACTATTTGAGGTAGAAATCTGAAAGATATCTCAAGAAGTGACTGCTACTGGAACTTCACAGAACATCAATAACTCTTGATGAGTAGACCATCTGTCATATTTTGTGGAAGGTCAAAGGTCATTNNTTTTTTTTTTTTTTTTAACTTGACAGTGTTTGACAGCCAATGACAGTATTTTGTGTGCATGCTCTATCTTCATGAACATTCTGCAGGGAATCACCAAGTGCTGTGACTTTCATGTGGTTGTATTCTAATGTAATAATGTAACAATGTTGCTAATTCTAATGCAACATCCCTTTCTTGTTTTTAATTAAACTTTTCTTCTCTTTCCTCTGCAGTATTCAGCTTTACAGTTTAAATTTGATAACAACAACGTGAGAGCCATCGTGGCGATCTCCGCTCTAGCTGCGTTCACAGTCTTTGCCGTGTGGATGTCTCACAGGTGAGGAGAGGTACGACCACATCACCAGCTGGCTGGGGCTTCTAACTGTGCAAACTCTTTCCTTTGAGGTTTTCGTTTGAGGCGGTAGGAGCATTTCGAGGTCAGAGGTGCGAACGGCTGGGCCCGCCACCAGCTTCGGTGTTTGGACCGGTGTGGACGCTAGTTTCTGCTTTGCAACCGGAAGCGTGATGAATGTATCTGTTGCTCTCATGGGAGCAGTTTCTTAACAGTGCTCAGGAAAACATTCTGTGCGCACAATTGTTTATCACAGTTTTGAGTATGCTGACCCACCAGAACTCATCGAGAGCTTGCGCAGGTGGCATTCACCATCGAAAGAAAAGAGTTTTCAGATAAACAAATAACTCACATAATCTTATGTTGTGACATCATATCCTGTTCAATCCATTTGCAATTGTAATTGTGTAAATTGCAATAATATTGGATCAGTAATTTTATTCAAAGACATTTTATCATGATCAGCCATTAAGGTTTTCATTTGCCTGTGCTGCCCCTCTGTTCCTACTGAACAACCGATGTAAATAACTTGCGGACGAAAGTTTCATGCAGAGAATGAAAAAAAGTACTGCCTTCTCCCAATTGTTGGTAGGTTTACAGTAGGGTTTAGACTATTTAATGTGAAATGTAAAACCTAGTTATGGTTATGAGATATTATATATTCATTTACGCATTTACGTAACTTGCTTTTGGCATTATTTTGTCGTCACGTGAAATACAAATAACTTCAACAAGTTTTTCGGTTCTCCCTCTTTTTTATTTTTCAATTCTCCAAAACACACCCAGTCACTGACGGACACAGCAATGTGGTACCCAAGGTAATTTGTGATAAACATATAATATGATTGGTCCAAGGCTTCTGTGGTGAAGCTAGCAAGCAATGATGACCACCTCTTCAGTGCTTCCACCTCCCAGAAATTCACATCAACATATATTTATATACCATATCATACATTGCAATTCAGTGTACAGGTTCAAAAAACTAAATCACTGAGCTGCAGCTAATAACTCACTGAGCACTTTAAAAAAAAAAAAACACTAATCTTGGTTCTAGGTCATCTCACTGATGAAGTTCAGAAGTTATCTCAGCATCCTCCAAAAATCAAGTTGGGCAACCTGAAAAGGGGATTCCTCATCAAAAACACTGGGCCTTATAAATAGTCTGTCAGAACCATATGTCCGTGCAAATCATTACCAGTAAGGATAAAGGCCAACAGTGTTTTTGAAGGCGACCCCTGATTTTGGGTGAGCTTTTGTAATTTTAAACGATACTTAGAAGAGTACGTTTGCTGTAGTCGCTCTCTGAATAACACAACAGAAAAACAAAGATAAATTAAAAACATGGAAGCTTCCTTAAAATCAGAGTAAAATAAAACGAAAAGGAAAATTAATTTATGCTAAAACAATTTACACCCTGTTGGATGAAGTATGCTATTTTATCCCATGCACCAAAGATGCTTCCATTCTACAAACTGAACCACTGGACGTCTACTTGGACAAAGACCATTTGTAATCCAAAGGGTATCATTCACAAGTATAGTGTTGGTTTGGTCCCTATTATTGTGATATGGCATTTGCATATGCTCCTTTTTGCTGTTGGTTTGTCATCCCTGTTTTGTACTCCCGTTTTGTCATCCCTGAAGCATTTTTGGTCACCGAATAGTCCCCAGATTCAATTTTTCTTTTAATGAAATGGAATGACTATGTGACTACTTCTGTCTGGCTTTTCAGCTGAATTTACGAAAAGTTACCTACGTAAATGCAATCTGGGTGATCGTAACAATATGAACGAGGTTGCTAATGGAACGTTGGCACAGCTGGGAGGGTGGCTGTCACGGTATCAACGTATTCAGCCCACAAAGAAAAACAATGCAAATGATAACACAACCTCATTAAGAACAACAGCCAATGCAACTATAAACAACACCTTACTCTATAAATATTCATATTACAAAAACACTTAGGAGGTACTGAAGTCGCATGACATTTCAAGGTCTTTTTGACCTTTCATCTTACAGTGAGATGCTGTACTAACACACTCCATAAATTTCAATGACTGAAAGGAGAAAGTCAATGACCTGAGATATCAAACACAGCCAATCAACAACCCTCAGACAGCAGGTACCATGTCAACTGTCTCATACAACATATAGGCGTACTCTCCTCAGAAGACTGTGGAGGACCTTTCACGGTGGAGGATGTCCGATTCACAAAGCATACCATGTACTGCCTGATTTGTGCACAAACAGTTTTATTTTGACGTTTGCAATGACTGCCTTTCCTCAATTTTAACAACAACTCAATTAAACAAAGCCAAAATATCTGCAAGAGCTTTCTTAATCTTCTGAGCAAACTCGGCAGCATCCTGAGGAGAAAAAAAGAAAAGTTCATGTGACAGTAATCAACGAGCAGTCCGCAAAATATATGCAAGTTGCAATTAATGGAACAAACATTATATTTTTTCTTCGGAGCAGAGAACAAATGCGTGAGGTCGGAAATGGAATTTGAAAGTTATTACCGATTACAGTTGTCTAGGAGGAAGATGTCACAACAGGTTAGAAGGGAGAACGATTGTGTTCCTATATAGCGTACTGCTACACGGTTTGCTCACTTTTGGCCCACATTGACCAACAAAGAACCCATGAGGAATCATGTTCTCATAATGGGCCGAGCTTTACAATGTGTAATTACACTGTTTTATATCGGAGGGACATTACCTTTGAAGAACATAAACGCCAGTTAACTACCTACTTGCTAAAGGCTAACTATTTAAATACAGATTGTAAGATACCAACACATTCGACCATCATTGTTGCTTAAAATTTTTCGGCTTCCTTCAGCAAGGAAACAAAACAAATGTAACCTATGTAAATATCCGAACACCGTTTCGAGTATTTGCGTGAAATGAAAATGGTTTGCTTACGGTTGTTGGACAAGACTTCTTGCAGGAGACATGAAAAAATATATTGTCCTCTCCAGTTATAATGTAAGATACTCCATAACCATTGTCAGCCACCTGAACATAAAAATAGAACATCAACAAAAGAAATGAAATGCTTAAAGAGACTCATACCCTGTTTACTGATAAAAATGCAGGAAGACAAAAAGAAAAACTTTCTCTGAAAAGATGACTTTTAAGATGGTCAGGAGAAAAATTCTTTTCTTTGTGGCAATTTATTGTCTGAACTTGTGATTGTAGTGTCAGGTGTGACCACTCATCGAAACATATTTGATAAATCACAGAAACGATGCGATTTTTGCACAAATGGTGACAGAATCTCACAGCGTGAACCCTGCGGTTATGAACTGATGCAACAGCTGCACTACATATCGGTCAAAGCAGATGGATTACCTTGGTTAGCAAAATATTCTTGGACAAACTATTGCTGGTAAAATGTTTGCAATTGGGAAAGAAGAGTAAGTTTGTTGTCGATCATTGTATGACTTTTATAACAATAACAAAACCCATAAAATCACTGGATGTCTCAGGTTATTTTACTCTTTTGGTATTAAGCTTGAAAAGTTTGCAACACTTTTTTGGACACTTTCAAGGTGTCCACCGTGGTCAAACAGTACTCACAGGTCCAAATCCGCCTCCTGCTGAACTGTAGTAGGGAAATTTCTTTAGGTCAATGTTATTTGTTTGTGTTGCTGGAGTTTGACTAGTTGATAACTGCCACGACTGGCTAAGAACCTGTAAATGTGAGAGAAATGATCAGATGGTTAATACTGAACAGGGACAGACCAAAAAAAAAAAAAACAATCCACATTGTTAAAGGCAATACAACAACAGGTCCAGCTGAGTGAGAACTACTAAGGGAGGTTGCCATGGTGATCATGTGACTGACCAGCAGTGCTGTGGGGGTCACATGATCTGGTGCACTGATGATAAGGATATCACAAGGCAAGTGACCCACATAGATGAGTAATATACACAGCCTCAAGTGTTTATTTCAGGTGTTGATAGTATTTTATTCATCTTCAAAGACGCAAGAGCTAGAGAGAAGACAAACTTCATTCATTACTCTGAAAAAATCTGACATTGCACCAAACCGTGGTCTGGACAACTTTTGACGAAATGAAATAATAGATTCTTTTTATCTTACCTCTTTTAGAAATGGTGAGTCCACCTCTAGATACCTGGATACCACATAGAGGGTGAACAAGTGCCTGTCTACACCTTTACCACACATTGCATCACAGTAGCTCTTTACATGAACATCAGTGGCAACCTTGAATAGAGCCTTTTTCTCTTCGACCTGCAAAAAAGTTAAGGTGATTTAGAAGAAATGAAGATACATGTGCTAGGAATTTCTATCGTTGAAAACTTTCCGGTATTTTAGTTCGACCACACACAGCTCACGAACTAATGACATGTATTAAAAAAACAATGCAAATGTAGGCTAACGAATGAGTCAATATAATAACCACACCTGAATTCTTTTTTTATTATGTGATTCTCCCCCTACTTGCGACAATGTTTGATATGATCATCATACACAGGGCTTGAACTACTCGATGGCCCCAATGCCCACTGTGTTTGCCAAGATTGACCTAACAAATTCATCTCATTCATTAACGACAATAACTACGTTTTTTTGTCATTGGTGATAGTCCCCCCAGGGTGGACTGTTGATTGTGCATACGTTATTTAGAACCAACATTTGTCTACTCCAAAAATAATCAGGCTAATTCCTTGAAAAATTTTGATACCTTTAATTTCAAGATACTGGATTTCTGTGAAATACTGCAACATATTTAAGGGTCTGTACATGTGTTAAGTTTACCAATGGTACTTCTTTGATAAAATTCCTAAATACATGTTCCACAGTGTAACAGAGATTCCAAATGTCTCTGCACGTCGGGTACATACCGAAAAATTAGGGTCATCCATAGCTTTACAGAAGTTGACTGACTCAACAGTGGCCGGCCGGACAGTTTCCGTTCGGCCTTCCCTGAACAAACGGGTCATGCAGGATTCATAGGTGAGACAGTTCCTGCCTGCTTCCTGGAAAAGAAAAACAATCGAGTGAAAGTTAAGATGGGAATGTGGAGAAAGAGGACATAGAGATAGAGGGAAGGAGAAGATGGAAAGAATGTGATGATGAAAGAGACATCAGGAAGGAGGGCAAGGTGGGGATGGAAGGAACCACGAGATGCAAGAATTGTGGGGATGAAGGGAAGGGATGATGGTACAGAGGAGTGTGGGGTTGAAGAGTACATGGGGATGGAGGACAAGAGAAAGGGGATACTCGAAGCCAGCAGTTTCTCCCACAAACCTGAATTGGTATCTTTTGGGTCATCAAAATGGGGAAACAAGGTCATATTGGATATAGTCTGATGAGGTACATCTATCTTTTATGACATTGTTTGACCCTACTTGACTCTAATTGCCAGGAATGGATTATTTTTCGTGCATTGATGTACATTATATTTCTTATATTGACATACAAATACAATCATTCTTTCTGTATGTTGGGTCTATAAGCTCCAAAGGAGTATATTGACTTTTCAGGATAGAGAGCAAAATAAGGGCCCATGAACTTCTGGCAACTTGCATGCATAACATTGGATTTAACTATTAGCAGAAATGATGATTTACCTTTAACATCTTAAATATATGAAGCCTAAAATGCAAAATTATAAAAATTTTGGTAATCCAATAAACTCACCCTTCTGAATGCTAACTGCATGGCGTTCTGAATGAAAGCATCTGGGCTTACTTTACATTTCTTCATTGCACCCTTTCCATAGTCATTGTGTATCAAGATATGTAGGTCAAGGTCGTCAGCGATCTTTTTGGCCACAGAGAGGCTCTCTTCGATAATGCTGTGAAGCTGCAAATAATTTGAAAGAAATAAATTAAATGCAAAAAAAAAAAAGAAAGAAAAAAAACAGGAATGGCAGATTGTTACTCCTGGTCAAAATAGGACACTGAAGCATGTATGGCTATGGAAGGGGCAAAGGTGGGGGGGTGGGGGGTGGTGCTGTAACAGCAGATGCAATGAATAAAAGGAACATAGATGGGGTGTCGGTGCCTAAGATGAAGCCGCCGTACTCATAATTATCACCAACATTTGGTGAACAGGTGAATAAAGGAATGCAATCCTATGTTGGGGATAGCATGACCAGGTCAAAGGTCAAAAGGATCAAATCTGACATAATCTACAAAATATGAATGATTGACTAAATGGTCATGATGGCATGAACCCCCTAACAAAAACTGGCTCTCCTCTTGATTACAGAGTCTGCTCTCCATGAGCGGTTTTGTAACGTCTTCCCAATTCTTGTCAGTACCGATGTGCTTATGGTAGCCGAATCTTTGGTAGGGAGATGGGGTGTCACCATTTCTGAGTTTAGTGTCAACATAATAAAGTCAACTGTTCAAAGCATGAAAAGCAAATGAACAGCATTCTAGACTACATCATTGACAGCCTCATCACCAGCTGCTATTGTACCCCTCCCCCTTCTCTGGTACAACCCACTTCATTGTCTGCTAACTTAGCTTCTACCTCCTCTAGAATATCCCACGTCATTGATGGCTTCATTATTGTCCGCTAACTTTTCCCCCAAACCGCCTCTGGTAAAACCCACTTCGTTCATGGCTTCATTATTGTCTGCTAACTTAACCCCAAACCGCCTCTGGTAAAACCCACTTCGTTCATGGCTTCATTATTGTCTGCTAACTTAACCCCCAACCGCCCCTGGTATTACCCACTTTGTTTGTGGCTTCATTATTGTCTGCTAACTTAACCCCCAACCGCCTCTGGTATAACTCACTTCATTCCTGGCTTCATTATTGTCTGCTAACGTAACCCCCAACCGCCTGTGGTAAAACCCACTTTATTCATGGCCTCATTATTGTCGGCTAACCTAACTCCTCTTGTATAAAATACTTCATGGATGGCCTCATTAGTTTGACTTTACTCCCTACCTCCTCTGGTATGTCCCACTTCAGTCTGTTCAACTTTGGCAAGGTCTTGGTAGATTCTCCTTTGCAATGACCATCGTCACGGTAACCCATATTTTTGTCGTTAGACATGGCCTCTTCGTACAGGTGGGCGACGATTGGTGCGTCTGCACTGTGATGAAATAAAAGGCACAAGAAAACATCAGTAACGATGCTTCTCCACAGAGCGAAGTTTTGAAAGATTTCGTTTGAGGTAGCCAGCACTCTTCATACATGATGGGGCATTTTACTGTCTATTTATGCCCAACTTTTGCATTGGGTGTTGCAATGTTTCATCAAGTAATACAACTGCAGCACATGACACTGCCAGAACTTCTGAGTGAAGTTGGATTAAAATATATGACGTTGCAATCAGTTAGTAGCCATACAGACGCATATCAATACTCTCAGAAAGCCCAGTGTTCACAATGATTCCAATATTCATATACTTGTACTACTATGTCTTAACTTGTTTTGAAACCCCTTTGGGTAGAACTAGGTGCGTCCAAATTCCAAGAGGAATCAAGGAGGGTGACTCCTTCCTGCCAATTCTTTTCAATGTTGCCATGGAACCCAGTGCTTTGTCAGCTCTAAAATCATTTCAATATAGACATTGTATTGGATAATACTGAGATTCCCACACTACCAAATGCAGGTAATACTGTCATAATTTTGTCAGCATAATGAGCTGGTGACCATTCTCGACTCCATGGTCGTGTTTTGCGATCATGCTGGACTCAAATTCAATGTCACGATGTTTGTCACCTCTAAAACTAAACTTCTCAGTATCTTGACCTAATATGAGGTAATTAGACACCCCAGTATGTTCAATGTTACATTAAATTTCCCATGAGTCTTTGCTTTTGTCTTTTGAGTCTTTCCCTTGCCTTCCCTTCAAAATTTCCTTAAAAGACTAATGTCTGAATGTGTAACACTTGCAAAAATTGGCAAGGTCATTGCTTTAGCCTTGTCAGATGCATTTCATATCATTTTTACAATCAGTGATTGTGTTGGTTCAGCACAAATTACTACCATTAACTTTTCATCACCATGGCAACCTGTGTATTATTGCCATTTATATATTTTAAGCTGTGGATACATTGACACTTAAATTCATGAACCAGTGACTCACTAGCTGTGTTCGGCGTTGCAACCTATCCGTCCATTCTTGAATACAACGAGATTGAAAGATTTGTCGAACCAGCGGTCAAAGCATTTACCATGAAGCAAGGCCTTCCCGTAGTCGTCCAGGTTGAAATTCTCCTAGAAAAGTCAGAAAAAGTAAGACAGTCAGAAAAAAAAAAGGTTCAAATGGGATGCAACTTTGACAGATATTGGTGCAAAAAGGGAAGATCAATATTGTGAAGGGGGGGTGGGGGAGGGAGGGGAATGGCAGTGACTAGCAGATTCTGAACACTGAATGAAATGCTAAAAATGATAACAATAACGAAAAGAAATTTGAATGGTGGCTTTTTTGGGGGGGAGGTGGAAAGGCAATCTCTAATCAAGGTTAGTTTTTGAAAATTATGAACACAAAGAATCTGACCCAACAACACGGGAAATGTCTTTTCACTGAATATGAAATTCTTTCCCAGTTTAATCCCATGTGATGACAACATGCGGTATACTGAAGGGATTTACCCAAAGAAAAAAAAATGATTAAAATTATATGAAAGTAGCGAAGGCTTCAATTTATGGATGTTGCACGTAGTTTGGAAACTTTGGGTATTTTAAAAGATGACTTCTATTTTACAGAGTGGCTCACTGCAATAAGGACAATCCTTGCTGTTGTATCTGACAAAAGTAATCAAACTTCCTTTGTACTTGCCTGCCGAAAACAAAACATGATACTTTTGGAGTTTTGGCCTCCATTTTCACCACACTTAAAGCCTTATTTACAATAAACACAATTTAAGCCTTATTTACAATAAACATAATTTCATGTTTCACTAACATCAAAATTAAAGATCAGATACTACAATTTCAAAAAACAAAAAGACTAGCAGTAATTTTGGAGGGATTACATTGTAACATTCTTAAATCACAAGGCAAATTACAGCAATTCAATCCCAAAAATTTTGGGCTTCCCAATAACTGCGAATTGATAATTTTTCGGCTCCTATCTGACAAGCTGAATTTTCTCGCTAATGTTCAGAAATCAAAGCTGCAACTTTTGGTCAAACTCGTATTTGAGTAAGATACTTTTTCAAGTTATTTGCACTGCCATGTTTGCTTAACACCTGCTAATGAAAATGGGTTGACTGCTAATGGACTAAAAAATTGATTGACGAAAACTGCTAATGAATTTGTTTGCAACATTTTTGTCCCTTGCTTAGCAATAACAGTTTGTTAGTGGTCTTGACTTTCATTAACTTACAATAGTTGGTGGAGTCTAATTTTTAAAACACAACATGTGCGAGGGGAGGGGGGGAGCAGGAATGAATGTGAGAGCCAAAGAGTAGGGTAGGTTACATTTTTCAACATATTCACACAATGGAGGGTGCATTATGTAACTACGGCAACACCATGGTGACTGTGATATCCTCTGTGAGAATTTGTCCTTCTAATAAACATCATACATCAAATGGAAATATATGATGTAAGTTCAAGTATTGAAATATATTTCAAGTGCAGAAATATAATTCAAGAACTGAACTATAGTTCATGTATTCATATATTCATGTATGAATTATAACTCATACACTAAACACACAATTCATGTATGTAAAATATGGTGGCTATGGTATGGTGCTGAGACTGTGCAAGTGTGTGCAACTACTTTACGTCAAACAAAATGAGACATCAATTTTGCTTTAAATATTTCATGTCAATGGGTTAAAGTAAAATATGTGTTTTGCGTGTGGTTTTTGTTAGTAAGATACCCCCCATGTGAAGAACTACAGGGAAATGGGGGGCAGGTGAAAATATGAGGAATATCACAACTGGTAAAGACATTTTTTTTTAAAAGCAACATGCAAAATAATCAAATGGTTATGACACCTTAAAGCTTTTTTTTCTTCATTGCATCTGTCTGAGATACTTACCAGCAACCAAAACAAAGAGAAAAATGTTGATACGACATTTTTAAACATTTCCAGAATTACTGATAAAAAATAAATCGGTGATGTATATAGAGATACGCAGGGAAATTATAGCAGACACAAACAAGAGAGAAAGAGAGGTGATACACATGCATACATGCAAGCAGTGGAAAAAGTTGAGAGCATGCAATAAAATTGTGTAAGAGGAAAGCAGCAAATTTGAATTCAAAGTACTCCTCGAGATTTGAAATACGATGGATCGACTGCATAATGCAATAAAACAGAAAAGAAGTAGGATCGTTTCACCCTACATGGGGAGTAACTGACATTTGGGATCTTCTAAATACACGATACAAAAGGAGCATATATCGAACATGGCTTCTTCATTTGCAGAACTTGAGAGGGAAGACAGTGTCATCTCAATACAAGCTAGCCAGGGACAACTTTTCCCACACAAAAAATCTAACCATTTTTTTATTCAGTGATGATAGGAACAGACAATTGTGACATCAAATTCAGGTTGACCAGATTTTGTTTTCCAAAAGTCCCGTGATGGATTAAAAACCAAAATTCTGAGCTGTATTCTGTTATTTTTCTTCTTTCAATTTTGATAACAAACCAGGCAGTTCTGTTATATTTTGTGGACTTTAAAATTAACAAAATTCTGCCCTGTATCATGTCATTTTATTTTTTTCCCTTTTAAATGGAATAAAAAAAGGCCATCTAGTGACTTTTCAGGGGATTTGAAAAAATCTTGCAACTAAAGGGAAAACATGGACAGTTTGCCAGAAAAATTAAAAGAAGAATACCCACATGACATTGGCCAATTTAAAGATAAACGCTGCCATCAATGAATGACAGGACATTGGAAATATATCAGTTTCACAAATGTTTGGTGTGATAGCATAATTAACATTCATTCTCAACACAGCCCTGATGTACCTTCACCTCCTCCCCCCAAGTGTTAGATGCAGTTATAAAAGTTCAGATAATGGAGTTAAAATTCTCAAATTTTTTTACCTCTACAGACATGAATAGCTTTAAATTACACCTTCAAATACCTACCCAGCAAAAACTAATCTCACATCTAAACATTCAGGTTCAGAGGAACAAAAGTTTGAGATTGTCATTTGACCGACTCTGCTTGACCCTGACTGACCTCTGTCCTTCACAAAAGACAACAGGCTCATTAAAAATGGGGCTTTTAACAACAGGGCACTTATTGCACTCAGTTTACAAAGAAAAGGGCAAGTTTAAATTGTGTAATCTCATCTGGGAATTGCATACAGCACTTTCGAAGATACTGCATGACAAGATACCAAATTTGTTCCCCCCCCCTTCCCAGGAAGGTATCAAATCGAAGAGAAACAAGTAAGATAACAAATAAAAGCTGAATTTTTTTTTTTCTCAGCAAACAGCACATTATGCTTTTAAGTATGAACAGGGTAAAAAGCTTGTGGTAATGTAAGAAAACTGATGATTCTTGCAACAGCTACGCAGATGGTATTTAGGTCATGTGACATGTGTTGCTATGGTAAGAAGCAAACAACTACTGAAACACGCAAATACCATGACAATCGTTTGGAGGTCTACCCATGTAAAAACAATGGATTCTCGGTGATGAGATGAATTTGCCCAAAATGAAAAAGCAGTGTCAGAGGAATTAAGACATCGAAAATGAATAGCTTTGCAAAAAAGGATTGAAAAAACAATTTAGCACGATTTTTATTTTCACGCCCCTTTTTTTATCTTACTTGCAGTCATGTGGGGTTTTTTTGCAAAGCATTGATATAGTACTCTACCTTGCGCAGTTTAACACTGTTAAACCACTTAGGGAGCGGTTGGTCCTTCACCATCTCACGAATTGTATCCTAGTAGTGCATCGGGTGAGAATAATGCAGATGAGGAGTAACAGATGATGGGTAAAAATGTTGATGAAAGAGCCAGAGAAAAGTGGAAAAAAAGTGGGAAAAATAATCATATTAAAATATGAGTTACATAGCAAAAAAAAACAACTGAAGCAGTACACAAACGCAACTCCTTTCAGTTATTATGAACTGTAAATAAAAGGCACAAAATTGACAGACAGCCACCAAAAAATAAAAAAAATAAACAGCAATTCCAACAAAGTTCATTCCGGAGCTACTTCAAACTGAAACCCAAAGATGCACTTTGCTTTGAGGATGTCAACAGAGCAAGGCATTTTTTTTTTTAATTTAACCTAATTCGTATTTAAACACACACATCTGACTCTAATTATCCAATCCAAAAAACATTAAATACAGTATGCTTCAAAAATACTACCACTCATGTACAGTGATTTTCCAATAGCGTATAGTTTGTCCTTGATATATACACCAGAAAATCCTGGGGAGGCTTGCTCCAGTTTTCAAAACTACGCCTTTGCCGTAAAACAAACTTTGAACTCTATACAAAAGAGATTTTTTTATCATGTTTTTTGATACTCCAAGTAGTACCAGCACAGCCCATTCAGACCTAGTCTCTCATTTTAGAATTGTGCTTACGTGCCAAACATCTGATCCTGATGAAGGCAGACTTTTGACCCTCTTTGACAATCAGAGTCAGGTTATACTAATTAGTCTGACTAATGACACGATACATGTGCATACGCAATATAAGATGAATCAAAGCTTGCTACCTCATTTGAGGTATCGTGTTCACAAGGTAAGCAACACAGACACATGTTCATGCCATAATGATCACCTTGGAAACAATGTTGCTAAGGCCAGGCTTTGGTGAATCATGAGGCAACAAGGCAAACAAAAATATGACATCTTAATACAAAATATCACTTACTCTACCCACCGTACACACCCCATCCCCACCCCAAGAAAAAGAAAAGTATTGTCAATGAAATATAGAGAAATTGGAATGATAAACTACCAGTTTAGAGATTATTCTAACAGATGGTAAGAACACCCCCAATGACACCCCTCACTATCGGTCTACTAATCTCCTCTAGCTATTAGTTCCCTTTAAGAGAAAAATGAGCTGAAGGTTGTTTTGAGTCTACGAGAAATATCTACAGGAGCGATAGTTTGAAGGACTGCAGAGATCAGTTAAACTGCGTAGGAGGGCTAAATCAGGAACGATGTTAAAAAGTTGGTACTAGATAACTACTAATAAGGAATTGAAGTAGTATCTGTGCAGGGATAAGAACTCTATATACATGAATATGCATGCACAAATTAACATAAGAAGTGTAAATCGTGTAAATGCTTTTGAAGGTAGCACCTTACTAGGATCCCCTGCACCATGTTATTTTACAAAAAAATATTCTTTTCAAAGAGGCATTATAATATTAGTTGTCATTAATAATATTGCAGAGTTAGTGCCTCCTGCAAATCCATTTCTCTTATAAAATATCGGCCTTTCACCTACTAAAAAAATAATAAAAAAGAAGCAGTGATGGGATCTACATGTTGACAACAAGCATCCTCTCACTACAAAAGGACCCCTATACCTTACCCGGCATTCAATGAAATCATAGCTCTGGAAGAAATGGTCATCTTTGGCGGTGAATGACTAAAAGACACACCGATAACATGATATTGGATGGTGGATTATTCATGGCAACATTAATGTCATTGAGTGATGGAATACAACACACACGACTAATGTTACTCGGTAAAAGTGACACTTTACACCATTCACGGAAAATTTAATGTAGAATCTTCCCCACTTTTTGCCTTTTGGTTAATCATGTGACAAACATTCTGACATCTGAAAAAGATGACCTTCAATCATCTCATTTGTTTAAAATTCAGACAGGTTACCACAGCAACATGCATTTGAAAGAGGGGTTGGAATGCAATACACAAACATCTAAATTGACACATAGCAGAAGTAGGCCAGGTGCACATAAATGATTTCATATGGCCGGCTAGATGGCATTCCACTGGACACCATTTAAGTTGGAAGGAAAATAACAGGACATAAAAGGACCCTTCCCTTCCCCCTCCTAGAATTTGAACTCACCAAAGCAACCATGGATTGGTCAAAGAATGAATAGGGCAAGAACCCTTGAAACACCCTCCAGAATGTAACTTTACCATAGGAACCATATGAAAGATTGGATACACAGTAGGGCAAGGACATTTCAAACCCCCTCTTATAAAGTGACTTCACCATGGTGACCACAATCAAGAAAGGATAGGGTGAGGGCCCTTAAAAGCCACAGCCCCCCAACCCACCTAAAATTTGACTTCACCCTAGGGCCCAATAAAATAAAATGGTTTCCTCACTACAAAGTAATGAAATACCAGGCATTTACTGCCAGCAATCACAAAAGTTTTAAATTTTTAAGAATTTTAGCAAATAGCAATTTGCTTCAGAGTAATGATCCCATTGGCTTATCACAGGCTATCCTACCACAACAACTTTTGTCAAATGCCAACGGAATGCCATCACGATAGAATCCACCTACCAGCAAAGACAATTAGCTGATTATTGACTAACATGAAGTATCACTGACACTGGTACATGGAAAACACACAAAGGCAATAACACCGACATAGACGAGGAACAAAAATACACAAATGCTCCGAGACATGATTTGATGAATTTGGAAGTATCCCCTGCCTTTACGACAAACTGTGATAGCTTTCATCAAGAGCAATTTACTGGCAGATTACAGGGATTTTGGTGAGCTGCTAGGATAGGCTGCTTTTGTTGGAAGCAACTTGGTTTGCACATTTTGTTCTTTGCACTTGGAGCAAGACACAAGGGCCGAAAGAAATACTAATACTAGTGGGGAAAAATTTGCCTAAAACACAGAACGAAGCTCGGCTCTTTTAAATTTCCGAAAATTTTGCGACTTCTACTCATTTTGAAATCAAACTTCTACAAATTTATTTGCTACAGTGGAGCAGAAAAAAAAGAGAGACAAATAAGACAAGCACACGATGACATCACAAATTTAATATCTAACCTCATTGTAGTCAAACTCGTCCTCATCCAGAACAAGGACAAATGCAGCGCCCTCTATGGCATCCAGAGACGTCTTGTTGCACCCACTCGAGAAGAACCTCTTACGAGCAGAGGCCCATGGTGTTCTATAAAGAGGTTACAGTGAGGGATGAGTTACTCCAACTACAAGCTCTCGGATTAAAAGTGCTTTTATCAAAGCTGATGGATGAAGTACTGACCCCCCAAGTTGCAGACACAACAAAATGTCGAGCAACGAGGAAGCTAGGCAAATCAATTTGTGGAAGCTGAGATCACTCTATGACCATGTCACACAATCGCTTTAATTTGTGCCTCTTTGATGCTGTCATTAAGCACAGAGACAACTTCAAATCAGACATCTACAAACAAACTCCCTCAATCCCCCCCCCCNNCCCCACCCCCAGCATCAAAGTGATGATGAAAAGTTGCCACAGGAGGAGATGATGCAGGGAGGGAACTTAAAAGAAAAAGGAAACAAAACTGAAATATCAGCCAGGTAAAGTTTATTCACAGTGCCCACTGAATGCGACAAATTTTAACAGCAATCACTGCAGACGATGTTTCCGTTGTTAGGACTTATGGGTCATGGTGACGAACACCTAAGGTTGACAACCTTGGAAACTTGGAAAACAACTTTTACAGAATATCTTTCTTCCATCAGGGGCTGTGACTTCACAAAATATGTCCTCAAATGAGGGACCATTACAACAGCTCAATTCTACCAGAGAGAGAGGCCTGAACTTTGGACGGATTCCGCGCCACCTTCAAGATGATGCCGAATATGGCATCTTTGACTCTGTGGCTTCATTACCGTAGATTCAAATTAATAGTTGGTTACACGAGCTTTACCTTCAGAGCATGCTGGAGTGTCTCTTGTAATAATCTACTACACAAAATTTAAACAATGCAGCTGTGTCTCCATAGCAACCGCACGATGACAGACAGAACCAAGGTTCTTATACAGACAGACAGGTGTTGGATGTTCGTCACTCGGGTATGGCAATTGCCGTGTGATCCCCTCCCCCCTTCTAAAGTGATACAGCTGATAAAACAAAAATGGTGGTATGGCTTAAAAATTAACATTTTGTAGAAAATAGACGAAGCATTGGAACGTAGAGTAAATACTAACTCTAACTTAACTATCTCATGGAGTTTTAACCTTGGATATAATTCTGAATGCACGGAAAGAAAATAATAAGTCATATAGCTCATTCAGATGGGTATGGGTTCTAAGAGATGAGCTAATAATTGCCTCTAAAAAGAAGTATAATAATTCAAACCTGTTTATGAGATTGTGAGGATGGTATTAGGAGTTGCTACATAATCTTGTTAGGTTTAATGTCCCCCAAAGATCAAATCTTAACTAAATTTGATTATCGTTTTCTCGACCTACCTTTCTCCGGCAGTCAAAGCAGGTAAATGAAGTTCAGCCTCAGTTGGGTCATAGTCATCTTCAAGGATGTTGTCAAAGATCCTGAAAATTAAAGGAAAAAATAAAAGACTTGCTTCCACCCAAATAGATCTGGTGAACTTTCTCCTTACATGGAGAAAACTAACCGACACCGATCCTTTTGGCCGTAACAGGGGCGAATGAATATGCAACACAGCCAACGTTTTATTCCGTTGCTGGAAGGCTATGAAAAAATAACCCGGTTCCAGTTTTTAGGAATTGATGAAAACACTGGTAAGCACAAATATGAGAAATAGAAAATCACAGTAAAAACTCTCAAGGAACATATTGGTTACTTTAGGAGTACTTCTTGGAGAATTTCCACATTAGTTTGTTAATCCCTTCGATTAATGTTTGTCACATGGCTAACCAAAGATGGCCGCATTAAGAGGTTTCAATTTTTTTTTTTTTTTTCATTATTTCATAAGAGTGATTAGCGGAGTTAATCATCTACTATGGCAGATATTCTACAGCCGTATTTGGTCAGACTGTTATTCAATTTAAAATTTCAACACCCTACAGGACTATGGTGCTAAGTTCTGTAACCAGCATATTCACTCCATCTTTCCAAGTAAGGGTTGACTTTCAAGCTGTCCTACCATCAAAACTTTCAACTTTCAACTCAGAACCTTTCAGCTGGATCTTAAAACAGAGGAAATACATTTGTCATCACGAGCATGAGCAAATACCAAAATCCTCACATAATGATGATGATGTGCAGGTAGATATATCATAGTAAACAAGTTGACTTTGCAAAGAGCCTAGCTATTTTAATCAATTGAAAACTTGTCAGGATAAATAATGCACCATTCTTGAAGTGGGCTTTATTGGTTTTTGCTGACAGAACAGATGGTCAGGGTAGGAAGACATGGCTGCCTAACAATCCTGACGGATCGATTGTTTATTGGTATCTTGCTGGATTGTGACATCGATGGAGAAGAACCAATCATAACAGGCAAAGATTACCACTTATGAAAAGACAAAATTGTACTGAAATCTGTTCTCTGAAAAACAATCAAATTTCAAAACTCAAGCCAGGAAATCAAAAAGAAATAATTTACTTTTCTAGGTCACAAGGCTCCAACGTGGTTCCATTCACTTGTAGTGGTACCTTGTAGAAGCGCCCTCTGTGAAAGACAACTATATGACGACTATCATTCAAATGGACAATTCTGCAAAGAGACGAAACATAAAGACGAGAAATAGTGGTCAATTTTACAAAGAGATCAGATGTAACGACTATTTCTTGCACATTAAATGAATGAACCGGCCATATATCCATCATAGAATAATTGATATGTACGATCCGTCACCTGCAGTAACATGGTCCTTTTGCATATTAAAGCTAGCGGTGTTTCTGTGTTCATTTGAAATGTTTCTGTCAGCAGAATGCCAGGAATTTTGCCAAAAATAATGTAAACTTTGTTCTAAAAACAGTGATACTGGAATGATTATCATATTATTGGGTTTTTAGTTTGATAGATCTGATTTAACTGAATCCAACCAAACCATGCTATAGAGGTAGCACATACATCATAAGATGTGACTTACACAGGAACATTGAATGGTGATGGGTATTCATACATACAGTTAAACTGTGATTTCATGCTACCATAATTCCTTTATAGCAACAGCAATTACAGAGACCTCACATCAAAGCTGGTGTAGGGGTCTTTGGTTAGGCTTCAAACCTTGTCACCTGGTTTGTGTCCTCGAGTGATCTGGTATTCCTTCTGCCCACACACAGTATGGAAAGAACAAATTTGCAGATGTAAAAGCAGACCGTATATCAGGTTGCTATGCAGTGCCCTTCATTTTTTAATCAAGCAGAGAAACAGCTTGTCACAGATTTTTAGAGGGAAAAGTTCCAATTAGCTATTTTGTTTTTACAAAAATTCAACACAACATGATGAGATTTTTTTTCTTGTTCTGCCCTCTGAGATACTCAAGGAAATACGACACAAATAACAGCAACCTATGACGAAATATTCACCAGTGGGAGATTTAACCCTCCTTGTGCATTCACTACTGTTTCATGGTTTTATACTTTTTCTACGATGAATGAAGAATAATTACGTGAGCGTGGAGGAAGACAAGCAATCTGTGTCACCAATCATTCTCACAGAATATTACTGAACACCAGCCATGAATACCTGTGATCACCAGCTTTGAGCATTTCTAGTTGATTTGTTGATTTTCAGGCCAAATATAATAGAACTTTAGCTCCAAAATACTATGCTTAAATCTCCTAAATCTGTAGAAAGATCAGTGATCTTCTTTCGCATTAACAATCACTTGTGACAAAATTCATAAAAAAAAACTGCAAACCATTTGTAAACAGTTTCATCACACAAACTGAAAAGATACAATTTCCAGAGGAAGCAACCTTTTGTGATTGAAATGAAATGAGAGTGTTGGCACAGTGACAACAAAACCAATGTAACCCCCAAGCTCTTACTTGTCGGACTCAGCGCCAGGTATTCTGGTGGTGTTGAACAACCTCTCATACTGCCAGGAGCAAAGCGGAACGGCACCGGCCCCCATAATCGGCTTCACCTTCTCCCTGTCGAGGAGTTTACGGAATTCGAGCAGCCCTATACAGCAATTGGCAGCCCTGGCAGTTTGAAGGTATGTGGGTTGGCAGGTGATGGTGTCCTGGGGGGTGGGGGGAAAGAGTTTAGTAAAACAGTTGATGATGACATGCATGTTCGTTATCATTACATACACAAGGGGAGTGACTACGATACCCTGTAACTATCACACACAGTCCTGTATATAATCTAAGATACTGACACAAACAAGCTAGAGTACCTTAAATACTCTATAACTATCACAAACATGTGACAATACCTTAAATGTGAGTTACAACTCCTACAAACAGGTGACGGTGGTTAAAATACTC
>VJOZ01029657.1:0-10034 GCA_009801055.1 Stichopus horrens
CAAGACTAAAATAAAACGAGAGATTGACTTATTATGATTCTTGTATCATCTCAACCGTTCCAATATCTATAACTATGAATCATAAATGTTTTTCTCAGCACAGTTGATAAATAAAAAAGCAGACAGAATATCCCTATTTCAAGGATGGGTACATTTCTTACCTCGAAAACCCGAGAAGTGCCCGTCGTCTAGGGGATTTGTAACAATTATTGACAAGACTAAAATAAAACGAGAGATTGACTTATTATGATTCTTATATCATCTCAACCGTTCCAATATCTATAACTATTAATCATAAATGTTTTTCTCACCACAGTTGATAAATAAAAAAGCAGACAGGATATCCCTATTTCAAGGATGGGTACATTTCTTACCTCGAAAACCCGAGAAGGGCCGTCATCTAGGGGATTTGTAACACTTATCGACGGCAACGAGTTTAAGTGACTTCTTTGGCTTATGTTGAAGAAGTCACCAAAAAGACGAAGAACAACCTCTAATACCGCCAACAAAAGTTGTAAAAATAAGGCAAGAAGAAGGGTGCGCAGAGTATAAAAGAGCTCTTTTTAGGGCCAGCAAATCTACTAAAAAGACCAGAGCTCTACCCTCTTTAAAACATACTTTGTCTTGTTTTTACTTAACTGGTAACTCCCACTCGCAAATACATAGAAATCTACCAAATAGGAAAAGAGTGAGACACGCATACGTTATATTAACACCATTGTAGTTCCCAGCACACCCCCGTTTCCATTTATGTCTATATTAAAAGACCGCCTTTAGACGATGTAATGTATACATTTTGTCGCACATTTACTTTCACAAGGCTTACACATAATTTTTCGGGTTCACACCTGAGCTTTTTATCTTCTTGTAGATGTTTACCCCAACGTTACTTCCATATGCCAAAGGCATGTTGCATAAAACCCCAACCGGGTACGACCGTCCGGTACTGATGAATTTGCGCCATATATGAGACATGAACATGGCAACAGAAAGCTGAAGAGCTTTGGTCTAAAGAACTAACTATTTGATATATTCAACCTCCGGTCCTCTTAAAAAGCCTTCTCTTCTTTCGCATGAAATCACGCACAATGATATCGAGCTTCTCCTTAAAAATTGTGAAAAGGTTCACTGACTACGGCCTATTATTACTTTCTTTTGCGACGCTCCACGCCAAACGATGTTGGCCCTCACGCTATTGCATTAGTCGTAGTAGGCGCGATAAAGCTTTACAAACCCCAACATGGCCGAAAACGTCACTTCCTAAATGTTCTAAGCTGTATTGCTTTCAGTTTTGAACAAGGACGTACGTAGGAGAAGACATCAAGGGTAGGGAAAAAAAATCAATTTATCAAGTCAGGGAGAATTTGTCACACCTGGGAAGAGCTTTGATGCAGTGACATATATAAACCTTTGTCATCATCGCGGAGGGTTGAATGGAGCATGTTATCTTTCAGTTGGGACAGATAGAAATCACATTATCTATCATAAGCGTCACCATTTGTTGGCGCGTAGCGTACTGAGAGCATTTAGACAATAGTGCCCCTCAGATTGCACTGTCACTTTCCTCTCTCTGTGGTCTTGTAAATTTCAGTTTCATTTTTGACCTAAGTTTTCTTTGAATTTATGCTCTTTTTTTCTCTTGCAATATTCCCCATGAAATTTAATTCATTCTAATTTTCCCCATGAAAAGTAATTTAGTCAGCTTTTCGCTATTTCTCCGAAAAAAAGGAGTAAAACGAAGAAAGTCTGCCCTCCGATCCATACGCCTATGGCTTCAACCTGCATAGTACACCCCGGTTGAAGTCTTTCTTTGAACTTGTTCTTCACAATCAGTTTCAGAAAAGGAAATAACCCTCAGTGTACGACGGTACACTCATGTCAAAATAAGGATGTGTACTATCATTGACGGTACTTGACTGTGTCGTGTAACGATATTGATCACTGTGCCATAGGTGATTCTACACGTATTCAGAAGGGCTAGACAACCTTGAATTAGTACCTGAACTCCTCATATGTTTGGATAGGACACCTCAGGTTCATTGTACCCGTTCGACGAATGTTTGAACTGGGTTTCAATTATGTGAAGTTGTCTGTACGTTCACACCACGGTCCCTTTATTATACTTTTTTCGTCACTCAATTGATGAATTTTATTTATGAACGGTTGCGAAATATATCACATACGTAGACAGTTTTTTTCTAGTCCTGTATCGGTACTGAGGTAAATAACTACATTGTGGATTTGCCTCTTTGCGTCTCTTCAGTCTTTGGATTGAACGGTGATCGCATCTATGCTGCATACGACAAACTTAATGCAGTTGCTATCCAAATACTGTAGGCCTACCTCAAATTTATGAGTGGTGAATGGAATTCATCTGGGGGAACTTATAGTTTAAAACATTTTGGAATTGCATGCCGCATCGTCGAAGATGAAAGGCCGGTGCCTGCAACCACACTATTTCTTTGTTTTAATGATGTGGAAAACCTCATCGCCTAGGTCAGTTTATCACTCATGCTGTGATCTTCCACATGGTCAACTGAACCACGGAGGGAGTCGATAGCTCCGACCTACATGGGCTGCACGTCGTCAAAGGTAATGGTCCCAATGTGTTAACTAAATGTCTAGGTTTTCTTGAGCTGCATGGCAAGGGTTATTAGGTGTGAAGTCCGTGAGTAAAATATGTTTCACTGTGACTGAATGGGATTTGTTGAATATTTTAGGATAGACATAGCATGGTTTGGTCTTTTACGTTTTGTTTCATTTTGCTTGCACAACAAATAATAGTATTGACATACACTATTGAACTTATTTCATTTATGTGTTTGTTGTGTCCTTGATCATTAAATCTCAATCACCTTCAACACCCAACTACACCAACTGCACATTCACGAGAGAGAGCATGTATTGAGATATCTCTAAAATCCATTCAAGGTGCGATAACCTTGTCTGGCATCAACGCAAACACGAGGAAATCGCTCATCACTGTGATGCTTATAGCGAGTGCTTCTTCTCAAAGATGCTCTAGTCCGACATTTGAAGACCCACCTCGACGGCCAACTTAGACGACCGCATTTGGTCAAACTGTGACTTGAAAATAAGTGCAAAAGGTAAGTACCGTCTGCTACGGTAAAACAGATCCAGAAGTTTCATCCCTTTTACGAATGTTTTTAATCGTTCTTTCCTATATAAAAGATAAAAAAAACAAGAAAAGAAAAAAAAAGAAAGTCACGTACATCGCCTACGTCGCAAACCAGAAATAGGTAAGATGGCATAAATAAACCAAAACTAATAAGGCGCAAAACGCGGTACATACAGAACCATATGTTAAAGACAATTTATAGTTACACTCGGCAAAAAATCATGAAGTGGTAGAATTTCTGCTGCGAATACTGATTTATATAGTCCATCTTTAAAAGGAGAATGAATGTTAATTATTGTGAACCACTGCTGGATAATCTCAGTCTGAGAATTAGGGACTACAGTATCCCTGTTGAGTGCACAAATATTTGCCTTGGTCAAGACATTAAAACATTATGTTTTATCCTCATACAGGGCCGCTGGTCTGGTTTAAGGGCACTTGTCAACTGAACCGTTCACTTAACTTTGACTCTGTCAGTCGCACAGCTCCCTGGTCAGTAATAACTGTGAATCTGACACCGGGAACTGATAGATTGCTCTGTAAATTACGTTCAGAAACTTAGAGGCACTTTTAACCATCGTCTCTACACAAGACTAC
This sequence comes from Stichopus horrens, assembly GCA_009801055.1. Lineage (NCBI taxonomy): Eukaryota > Metazoa > Echinodermata > Holothuroidea > Aspidochirotida > Stichopodidae > Stichopus > Stichopus horrens. The sequence goes on from VJOZ01029657.1 coordinate 3,737, forward strand.
AGAACTACAGGATATCAAAAGTCCTTTAACATAATAAAGCGTACGACTTGATGCTTACTTCAAATCTAGACAGACGAATTTAGCGAAATCAAAAAATTTTTTCGGAATTTCAGTGGTAGTACACTACTACTTAGCTAAGTTTAATTACAACGGTACCCTGTCTTCTTGCTTCATTATCATCCTGAAGTTTCTTCTGAGTTTGAACTATGTCATCTCTGCCAGCAATGTGACGAGTGCCAAACAGTACAGAGAATGGAATCTTAAAACGTTATGGTAAAAATAAAATCATAACTAACATTCAAAAGTTCAGTTTGGGAGAACAATAATATCAAAGCTTCAGCCCTCTTTTACCCTAAAATGATGATCCACCCACAAATTGAACTTTGGTATGTTTAAGAGTAAGTTTATCTATCCATTCTGGTGAAACTTCCATTCAGTTCCCATGCGTCCTTTTCGAGATATTGTTAGTTGAAGGTACTCCGTTTGCTACCAACTGTAAACGTGGAGCAAGCAGGAGTGACATTATCTTCTCACGATGTTGAAGAGTCTTTTGTTTTCATTAATGAATTTCTTATGTTGACCTTGGAATCAGTGGGTGGTCAGCTTAGGTACTGGCTATGTGAAGGTCCCAAAACTCTCACACCCTTCAAACATTCACACTATGATAGCATTGGATATTGAATTATTACATTTGGTGTAAAGTTGAGCAAAAACCTAAAATGCTTTATCAACGTAGGAAAATAACATCAGTTCTGCTTGTTTCCCATGAAACTTTCGGTAACAATTGTGTCAACTGCAACTGTTCCTATCTCCGGAAACACACATGGCAATTGAATGAAAGTTTCATTATACTGATCAGATACACTAACTCTTCGAAATATCACAAAGATATTTGCTGCAGAACCATCCTTCAAACAACTAATCATTTTATTTTAATTTTCAAACAATTCAAAGGTCACGTAGTTGTTAACTCTTCCTTAGACACAACGTTGGTCACAACCACAGGATCTGGCGTAAATGTAATCACTTCCATTGTTTAGGTGGTAAAAGGGAAATAGCAAGAATCCTTGGAGGTACACCAGTGTTTCAAATAAGTAAATATATATTATATGACAACATGAGCAACTCAACTTCTGACTAATAAGTAGGGAACGCAATTTAAGCAGGACCAATAGTTTTTGAGTCACAAGTAAGCATAGATAACGTTTAAAACGAGAAAATTCAAGGTACATCAGACGAAATTTGAATACAGTTTCCCAATGAAAAATGTAGTGGATTTCCAGATTTTTGGAACTATGAAATAAGCAACTGCAAGCAGTATTAAATTTTGGACATGGTATCTATACCTCATTGAACTTCATTGAAAATAAACAATACAACGTTCACTCCTTTAAAGTACTATTTGTGTAGTTCCTTTTAGCTTAACATTCTGACACTTTTATTCTGGCACTTTTGGTTTTTCTGGAAGAGAGATCTTAAGCGTGTAACAACATTCATGTTCAATAACTGGTTTCTCACTGTTTGGTTTCAATGATTACTAAAATTACACAAGCAAATGTTATTCCTATCGATGAGATAGGCCAAGTCGTGGTCGAATTTTGTTAAAGCTGCTCAACAATGGTAGTTAACATCGGTAACTTCTTGAACTGCTGCTAGATAGGAAGGTATTCTTTTAATGATAGGAAATTTAACAATCTCAAAGTACATACCATTTGCCTTGAATGCGCATTGCGTATAGGATATTCCTGTTGAATTGAACAAGTTCTTGTGTCAAAACTTTTGCCTTTCTAATCCATGAGTTAGTTCAACCATTTCAAAGCTTGCAGCAACAAAGAGAAGTCAAGGCTTCAAGGGGACTTTTGTTATAGTATTGGCTTCTGTAAGTTATTTAGCTTTTGGAGCAATGTCACAGGACCCACGAAAATAGTGTTGGAATATAATAACATTGCATTATACTGCATATCACTGTGGTATAAATGCTTACTATTCAATGAATGGGCAGAATTTTATATACATTTATGTTCATGTTTAAAGGACCCATTTGTTTTTGTTTTTTACTCATGACAGGTAACTGGTTCCTGGATTTCTCATTCGTTATTGGTAAAAACAAACACCACTAAACGACGTCTTGCTTCAACCTTTTCAATAATGCAGATAAAAAGTATCAAATTGCTTACAAAAATTTCGGGTGATGGGTGACGTCTAGCTCATTTAATTTTTCACCCTAGATAAAACACCTGATTTGTTGGCAGCGCAGTGTATTACTCATATCCATTATGTGCTGTTTTTTTCAGTACCGTATGTAAACTGAAGACAACCATGCCAATGTCGAAGAATAAAAGAGCCAATTTCTTCTCTTGAAGAGCTGAATCATGGTTGGTGGAAAAAAATCAAACAGGCTTTTAGTCTTAGAGTGATAAGCTAATCAGAGGAGTCAGGTGCAAGTGGCACAGAACCCCTCGATTTTTTTTTTTTTAACGGCGTCTGATCATGGTTCTTATCCCGGAATGTTCAGTGATCATGGGGCTACCAAAGTGACCATCCACCAATTTCAGACAATCGAACTGATATCCACTTCTCAGTGGGGAATTGGCAAGAGGCACCACCTGTGATATGTCCGGAAAGCGTTACTCTGCCTAATGACGTTGGTCTGGCCAAACACAGTACGCAAGATATGGACACTGCAATTTTCCTGCATCTGTGATATTGAAGGGTATACGTAAACCAATGCCTAACAGAGTAAAAAAAAGATAAAAAAGAGACAACATGCTGACGGTATGTCGTGAAACAGAGAAAAAAGTTTTTCGCAAACATTCACGGGAAACTGGTGAGCGTGGTTAAACAAAGAATTGTGAAAAGCTTAGGCTACGAACTGGATTTACTTCTTCATTTGGTGAATCTATAAATCATATGTGCTACGTTTGGCCTAACAAATATTCCAATGTGATTTGTAAAACATGAATCAAACAAACATTCATACATTTTTTCAGTGACGACATTTTCAGGAAATTTGTATTGAATATCGACGAAAAATATACATATATATGTTGCTATGACTCATGATATCGTTTGAACAATGGTAACCTATGTGTTGCTAAAATCCAAAGTTCTTTGAAGGTGTTTCAAAACTTGACACATGAAGGTATTAAGTGGTTAATTTACATGAAAAGGAGAGTTGCTTTTTGTTGCTACTATAACAAGGACATTGTTATGACCGAAGCTGACGTTTCCGGGGATAAATGATTCATTGGATGCAAATCATTAACGACACAAAAATAAAATGTCTGCCCGAAACATTTCATCAGAGCAAAACGAAGAAAATAATGTATGACATGTTTGAATCTAAATTAAAATGAAAAGGATGGAATTAACGCTCACATTACATAATACGATAAGGGTTCGTTATCCATCCAGGCTGTGAAATGTTCAGCATGAAGAAGCATTTGAAACGTCAATGAAATATCACATTAGAAGAGTGTCCAATTAACACTGGAGTCTTCGATTAATCGCAAAAAAACCTCCGTCGATGTGGATGAAAGGAAATAATCCTTCACAGAGAAAAATCGTGATACTAACGTTCAGCCCTTTTCACTTCCAGACTGTAAATCCGAGGAAAGTCATTCAAACTTTAAAGCGTCACTGAGAGTTTAGCTTTGGTTGGCCATAAATCACTGATAAGGAGGACTGAAACTGTTGTAGGTGATGAGATGAAGAGACGGTCCTTACTCATACTCCTAGCTCTCCCCTCTCCTCCTTCCATGCTAATCTCCTACTATATTATGCTCATGCCCTCACCGTGGACAAACGTGTGACCAAAACAGAGGTGAACTGATGTTAAACTTGTAAAATGAGCAATGATTTTATGAGACTATATTTTCAGTCTCACTCTGTCTTCATTTATGCCCATTTTGTAGTCATCTTTCACTTCTCCTATCCGCAACAACCCTACACATTTCTATTCAAGTTATCTCCTATTTTGTCCCTATGCGTATACTTTAAAGTGATTGCTTGCGTAGGCAGAAAGTAAAAACATTGAAATTTCATCTCTAAAAGTTTGGTTAGGTTTTTAATTACTCCATTCAGACTATCTGTGAAAATAAATAGGTTTCAATTGGTTAATTTTACCGTATGATTTCAAATTCTTCTAACATAACGACACAAATTGTAGAATACGAGAGTGCATTGGTTGACAGTTTTCATTCAAATCAAGGTTGTGATTCTTTGAACAAGCCAATGGGAAGTATACTAGTATTGAATATTCAGTTATCAACTCAGGATCACTGACGCTGTGGGCAAGGTTGTGTTCAGTTCGTAGGTTATTTGTAAATACAGTGTTTCCTTCCATCAAATACTACAATTCGCGATACCTTCCAAAGAGCGACGACTGAGTAGTAGGCCCTATGTTTATGATACATGAGTGAGACCTGTACTGTTGCATATCCATTAAGTAGGCAGTTAAAGTAATAACCGTTAATTTTCAAATATGATTTGTGTTGTTACTGTTTTTATGCCAATTCCGTTGCTTTCCAAAGTAGTTACCGTCATTACCTTTATTGGAAGACGTAGTCCGTTCATGTACAACCACGCGTGTGCATTCAAAAATAAAGCAAAGTTAAGATCAAACATANNCACGCAATCACTTTAAAGGGATTGCTTGAGTACGGTAACATCAGAAAGATTAGAGCTTATTTGATCTTAAGTCTTTCCTACATTTTTAAATGCGCACGTGATGTTTCTCGTGGACAGAATAAGTCACTAAATGGACGAAAATGACAGTAACCACTGAAAAAAAACAGCAAAAAGAGCATACAAAACTGTAAAATCCAGTACTGCAGGAATGACCTAAAGGACTTGAGAGTTTACGGTGAAATATGAGTGTCACTTGTTGGTAATGTGCCATAACACTATCAAACAAGCTGTTGGGATATACTGTCTCTCGTATGGCTCAAAGCTACACCTAATGAAATAGGTTCTTATAGTTTACTAATTAAAGGACTAGGGACGTTTCCGTTTTATTTGTGGAGGTATTGAAATAGTTGATGCTGATTATTCCGTAAAATTACAGTGGGCGGTATAACTTCCACTCAGAATGACGTCAATTCAAAATTTATTTTTCAAATGTTCGTCAACAAGAAAAAATAGGCCAACAAATCACAAAGTTGTACTATAAAAGGGAACAAACTTGAAGGACGATACTATAGGAAACGAGACTTCTGTCATCACACTCCCCACCTCTGTACAACACTAACAAAAGAGAGAGTGTGGATAAAGGAACAGACATGGGGAGCGAAGCGAAATAACTGAAACAACAAAACGATAACACAGGGAAGAAGAAGGAGAAGAAGAACGAGCGTGATAGCGAGAGTTAGAAACAATTACGTATACATAGCATACAATGACCTAGCAGTTTTTGGCAGATTTGATGGTAAGAGGGATGGGATGTTAAACGTTCCGAGACTGAATAAAGAATTGTGTGAGGAAAACCTATAACACTAGGCTTTGCAAAGTCTTTCTCGTAGAGTGATATCTCCTCCTTTGATACATTCCTCACAATTTGAGCTGCAGCCTATGCTTATACCCAACCGAGGATATATAGGCCTACTCATATAGTAAATGCGTTTCCCTGTGATCGTCGTCCTCCGGGCAGCGGTCAATGAGGGGAGTAAACATTCTTCCGGAAGAGCAGTACAGAAAATACACGGATGTTCCTTCAGAGGTGGCGAAACCAAGATTAGGAACAGAAACTTCCCAGCCCAAGCAGACTCTGCAGACTCTGCTGTAACATCTACATGTGACAGGAAGTATGAAAACTGATAGTGACATGATCAAAGCTATATAGCTAACAACGTGGCTTATTGGAACGGACAAACAAAATGAGAGAACTAAGTGGGGAAAAGTCAATACGAAAGTGTAAGCTAGTGAGCTTTTGTGAACAGGCCTTTATAATTTAGTGCACTCTAGAATCTTAACTTCATGATGCCCTTGAACATCGTTTCGAGTGTGGATGCTTAAGGATTTTGTATGTATCAAGGTATGAAAATATTGGCCACTGGAACATGCTGATATTCCATAGAAGTTATCAATATCTCGCTCTCTCTCTTTCCTTCTCTCTCTGTATTGGTAAATTTCATGTTCGGTTCCTAGGAGAACCATTTACTTGAAAATGGTTGAATGCATGATGTGGAACTTTATTCAAGCACAACTATATAAATATCATTTGTATTTCATACCAATATTGATGGTCGAACAAAGAAAGAACATGCATAAGAGATGTGACCTTAATTTTCACAATATTTCA
>VJOZ01029661.1:0-17465 GCA_009801055.1 Stichopus horrens
ATCAACGGTCATTCGGAGTCACCAGGGGTCAAATTGTGAAAATGTGACAAATGTGACACATACTAATGCTATTATATCAGATTCAGAAAAAAAATTTGTCTTAAATAGATCATCGAAACCACAATGCATTTCTGCATTCTGGTTTACTAGATTCGTCTTTGCTTTATGTACCCACATCCCTTTCTTGTATTTGTGTCAGTGATTTTTAGGCAATATGCCGTCATTTCATGCAAGTTTTCATTAATAAACCTGTGTGCACACTAAGCATTGTAATCAGTGAGCATCTTAAACAACCTTGTATTTGCTACTTCATCAACTCATTCAGAACAGTTGCCAAAAAGGCCTTTGCCAGTACTTGAAAATGTTGTCAAATGAGTCTAAACTATAAAATGATGGCATATTGCAATTTTATGCAAGTGATCAATGCGTTATTCATCTGTCATTTTCAATATACATGAAACGTCTGCTGATGTTATAATACAGAGAAGACAGTCACTATCAAGTGAAACTATGGACTTGGAAGGTAGAACTTGGTCTAATTAAAGTAAGGAAGTACACATGAAAATGAAAAATTTCTCTCCCCACACTTATATATATACATGGGTAATTGTTTTAGTATGGGGCCAATGTGTTACATCTTGGTATCCCATTTTTGCATCAGTAATGTTATGTGTAAGTCTTTGGTTGTTGTTTGTAAATTTTCACTAAATGAAATTTTTGAAGATTTTTAGTGTATGATATCCCAAGATATTAATGAGTTTTAAGGGTTTGCCAATTAAAGGGACACATATCCCATACATTTAGCACCCATGTAAAAATAAGTGCTGATGTAAACTACGCTTGGATGACTCCCAATATTTTGGGGGGAATCAGGTGCCAATAGGCCTGAATAGTTCTGATACTGAAACTATTTGTGATTCTTACTTGGTACAGGTTGCAGTGGTGTCATAGCTACTACCTACACAGCAGGAATTATCATATTGACTGTGTAGGACCCAAGAAAGTTTCGTTGTGTAACTGCAAATGAGCTGCTTCTCACTAACATTCTAAGTTGTCAGACATAGACTAGAAAACCTAACTGGAAAACAATAATTCAATAACTATACTAAAAGGTGCACTAGGGGAACATTAATTCAAATTGTTAAGAGCACAGAAAATGGCCATCATCAATGAATTTTTTTTCATTGTATTATAACTTCCACAGAGCTCATGACTCAAAGGAAAGTGTAGTGGAGCTGTGGATTTCTGGGCAAGAGTCATAACTCGAAAGTAGAGCCCAATATGTATTCAATTGTGCATCTGTTGTAACCACCTGCTGGTGTCAATAGAGTAAGAGTTGGAGAATCTCAAAATGCTAATTGTTTTGATTTGAAAGTTGAGTAGAAGTTGATATTGAACCATATATATGCCCTTACTTTTAGGGCAGATAAAAGAGACCACCCTGGTCAGAGTATTTTTCTCCTTTGAGGAATTTTTTGTTCTTAGTTTGCCCATCTTTAAAGAAGTAATAATTTGTATCCATCACAATTCCTCAAATTGATCTCATCGACAGTAAAATACCAAATTCACAGCCAGTACTCCCTCACCTCTTAATGTACCCTGCATCCATTACAATATTGACTATGGTCTAGCAACTAGCACTTGTGTGTGTGTGTGCATATTCGGTCACCATCCTTTGGTAATTGCCAGCCTTTTGGTCTTGTAACATAGTTTTGCGCACTGTACATAGTTTGCATGCTTCCTAATCGAGATCGTTTGTGCCTCCTTTCGTGTTTTTCCTTCATTTACTCATTGTGAAGGGATCTGTAACTATGGACTTCATGGATCAAGTGGATCTTAGTGGTTTGCTACAGAGAAATATATTAGCGTGGGAGACATACTGCTGAGATCATTATTAAAACTCACAATATACTCCTTGCAGCTATTCATTATGAATGGTATGTGGGATTTTATAGACCTGTCGGATATGCTAACTCAAACTAGTAATTTTTAAACCAGGGAAGTGGCAATTAAAACGAAGTTTCATCTTTGTGGTCTACCTTGAAATTGCCCCCCAAAACAGAGGAAGATTCTTTTAGCTGGTTTGCTTGTTGTAGCTTATTATGCTGTTAGCAGCAGCAGCAGGGAACATATTAATGTTCAAAATTTGCTTAGCAGTTTTTAGGTTTCTTCAAGGGTATTTTGTGGCAAAATATGTGGATTCACTGCTGTTGTACGTACAAAAACTGCAACAACAATATTCCATTTGTGTTGCAATTCGATCCTTTTTTTTCTTTGTAGCAAAACGAGATTCCATGCGGGATGAATTATTTCCTGAACATGTATTCACATTTACTGTGTGTATTGTATATTTAATAGATACTATGGCCATCATAAGCATGAGTGTTGAAATATCACCACAATGATGTACTTGTAGCGTTTTCTTGTTGCATCTTCTTTTTTGTGGCAAAGCAAAAAAAAAAAGGAAATCTCATGGGAGTACCAACAAATGATTGGTTTTATTGGGATGATATTTGCATGATTCTGGAGCAATTAAAACTGATGGTGGCAAAGACATCATACGCCAGTAATTCACAGCGTAATTAGGGAAGGGCGGTGGCCAGATACAGGCAGACACACACTCACACACACAAAATTGCCAGATGCTAGACCATGGTCAGTACAGTAACGTATAGATTACATGAGGTGAGTACGTCGCTAGCGAATTCCCAAACCAAGAAGTTTTGGGGAAATTGTGACAATTCTGTGTGACCTGATTATTGCATTGCATGTCTGTGTGTGTGTTAACTTTCTCACCCTTCAGTGAAGGTGATCATATGGTGACATAAAATTTGTATTATCTTTATACCCATTTGTAGCAAGTTCAGGGTATGCATGAAACAGTGTATTACTTGTTTATAGAGAAATCTCCTCTCTGCTTCCCTTTGAAGTATTTAAATTCACAGAGATAATGTGCATATTCTCTCTCTTCTGTTTTTGTTTCAGATTTGAAAAACAACATGTCTTGACTGGTGTACCCAAAAAGGCATCCTTCCATCGGAGGAGGATTTTTTTTTTACAATATGACGTTAGCAAACAGTATAGGGAACTGTCTCGTAAGTAAAACTTATTTCACATCTACTGCTAGTGACATAACTCACCCCCCCCAAAATGGACTGTATGGGGATGGATACGTAGGGCTCAAAATAAAAGATGAAAGAATTCAGGAGAGTCAAAATTTTAGGGTAATTCTGTTAAAATTTATTATCAAATGTAAATTGTTGACTGATGGAGGAAGTACTTTGAACTCTACTGAAAGGCGTGCTGCTGTTGTTGTGTAGTAACTGCTCCACTGACTTGAAATGGATTTTATGATGTACTTTATTTTGCTTGTTCTAAACTTTCTGACTGTGCTCCAGATATACCTTTTATTAATCAAAGTAAATTATTCAGTCAGTCAGGCCTCATTGCCCATTCATATTCATGCCCTACTCGTATCATTCTGTGCCACGTCTATCTTGTGAGCCCCAGAGCCACTCTGACGCTCGAGGTGTGCAGCAATGTTATTACCGCCACAAGAGAAGGATCACAAGGAAGATATTCGGACATTCTCCTGTTGTTGACGACAGTCATGTGATGGTTCTATTTTCCATCATTTGTCAGAGACGAAGTACCACCAAACAAAAGACAGGGATGTAATGTATTCCATGCATGCGTTATTTCCAGTTGCAAGAAGTTGGTAGAAGAAACAACAGCTAGGAATGATTGTGTTAAAAAAAAGTGAATCCACTGGCCAAATTCTCTGGGTTGATGATATTTATGGCCTTCTACTCTGTTAAATCCTAAACAGCTGCTCTCATTGACCTGAAAGGAAAGAAGAAGGCTAGTTGATATACATGACAGGACGGTGTTAAATGTTGACACACATGTGTTTTTGTGGGTATCACTCACCTAGGCTGTGCTAGCTATGACTGGCAAGCAGAGATCTAGCTCTGCAAACAGCCTCAGCAAAGATTTGTAGCACAATGATGTATGGAGATCACCTCACCACACACTGAAGATGCTAGCAGCTGTGTGTAACAAATGTTGAAGAAATTCACCTACTACTTACTTTATGTTGCAGAGGTACTAACCAGTTGAAAAGTATTGATTTGTTTTGAGGCTAACAGACGAGAATTGGAACAGCTCAAAACGTAATTAAGTTTTGCATCTTTAAAGGGTGGGAAGGAAGACAAACCGTTCTTGTTCATTGGTTTGTTTTGGCAATTCATTAAGGACATTTACAGTGGCCGTGGTAGAAATATGGAGTCAGTTAGCAAGCTAGCCAATAATGTAGCTGCATACTAGGTGAAATTAATTCTTGAAGTATCATTCAAGTGACATGGTTTATGCCGCATCTTTGACAAAGACTCCAACAAGTTTATGTGTATACACTCATAGTTCGCTTAGCAGTTCGGGAGTGTGTGTCTGTTACATTTAAGGTTATTTGAAAGGTTTCATTGAATTTATATTTGGATTATTTCTCTTGTCTCCTCTGGTAGTAGTAAGTAGTAAGTTTTCAAATGACTTCAGATAGGAAAACATACAAGTGCTTTTAAAAGCATTACAATCTGTGTGGAATATGAAGTGAGGAATTTAGTCTAACAATATATGTAGCTTCTCAGTCATTGAATTACAGGTCAAGGTCAGAAAATTCAGGTAAAGATTTGACAAGTTACCATTCCTTCATATGAAAAGACTATCAGCTGTTAAAATCGGTGTCCAGATGACAAATATTGTACAATCCATGATACAACTTTTAATACTTGCATGCAAATCCAATCTGTTAACTTCCTCCCTCCAACAAGTGCCTGAAAAAATTTGTTTTAAAAGCAAGACAGTTCAGGATTGCTACATTAGTTTCCTTCCTGTTGAAAGAATCTATCACAAGTTTTTGGCGACTTACAGTTTAATCACTGGTTTTGTGTATGCAAGCTTTTGAACTGTCATAAATATCTGTTTTACATTGGAATATATCAATTATGAATGTGTATATGGCCTTCAGTACCTGTTAATATGCAGCACCATTGTAGTGCAGATTGTTGTAGTGGAGGCAGTCATCAAGCATTGTCAACATTGAATGCACTTTGACATTTTTTTTGCTTGTATTACTTGTTGCTTGGGCCTTGTTGAATAAAAATTTGTATTGTCATATAAAGTAGAGTTACTGCATCATCAAATTCTAACCAAAAAGTTGAGTCAAATAAATGCAAATTTTCTGCAAGTGTACATCAAGGATACTTTGCTGTGAAATGCTGTTACTCCCCAAGAGTGGTTGGTGTCGTTTGGCTTACAGTAAGTCCTACTTGCAAGAAATACGATCTTCAAGATCATATTAATAAGAACCAGCTTAGCCAGACAAAACAATTTTGCAAACTTCATTTTTTTTCTTTCTTTTTTTATTAGATGTTTATTCAAACATCCCTACACTTCCAGCCGAGTTTGTAAATCCTATACCACTCACATGTTAATCCTTTTCTTTGAGCTATGAACAATTGTGATTGTTTTTCATGTTTTCTTCCATTAATCACTGTCTCATATCTTTTCTCGATCCTTGTAGAATCGGAAGACAATTCTCTTCATTGTATTCTGGTATTCTGTCTCAATGCTCGTGGGAGCATTTTATTATTCTCATCTACGATGGACAGAGGAGTCCAACCTCTCGCGAGCTTTATACAACTCTCTTTATTTGCCAACATTATCCCCTGTAACACACAGGACGTTGAGCAGCGTGAATGCCACGCCTTCAGTTCCCCCTTTTAATCACCTTGTATTCGGGAGAGAGCGTAAAATCACTGAAATCCTACACCAGGAGAAGATGAGAAACTCTAAGTTAAGTAAGGACCACCGATTGGGCAAGAAGCCCAAGCCATCTCATAATGAAACCAAATTAGAGTGGCTCTTTGAAAATATAACAAATAGCGAAAGTTTAGATAAAACAGATGATTTAGACAAAACGATATCTATAAGGACTAAAAATAAAACTAGGTTAAAAGAAAAATTTAGCGAAGAGGCTCTTGAAATTCAGCTTTTGGATAGTTTAAAAGGAAATATTAGCCTGCTTAACAACAGTGACTCTGGACGAAATATGTCGGTACTACTAGGCTCCCCTCCAAAGAAAAATAGCTCTTTCATTATAGCTGCCATCGAAGAAAATATGCAGAAGATTCGAACGGAGACGGAGATAAGCCTGCAGAGACTATCAGAGCTTAGTGGGTACCTCAAGGGAAGCAATAGTACTGACTCCAAAGATGCAGGTGCATTGTTACGAACAGTGGATGATGCAACACACCTGGAGCAGAACCTTGGCCAACAGAGAGATTGGATATTAAATTTAACAAATTCCGTTCTAGATGAGAAGGGGGACATGGAACGAAACCTGGACGGCCAGCAGATTATCGCCAAACAGATAAAGGAGCTCTTGCAGCGGAGTTCCACTCTTGAGAAGCTCCGTTTAAAGTACGAGGCCCAAAGGGACATGGCACCGGAGGAGCCCGTCGTCAGTTTGGAGAACGTGATGGAGAAAGGGCTGTTGAAAATGCACGGCGGTAAAAGCTTGACACGTCAGATCGCTGAAATGATAGGGGTATCAGTGCCTCCCAAAGAACCAGCCCCTCCAGCTACTAAAATAGATGGCTACTACCTCATAGAAACTAGAAAAGTATGTATCCAAGGGGTGCTTTCAGTATTAAGTGGTACATGTTCAATCTTTAGACTTAAAAGGTGCTCTTATGGTGCTTTTATGGTTGGTGGGTGTTTGTCAGTTGTTTAGATCTCTTGTCACAATGAGCAGTTATAATTGCATATGTAGTATGTATTTAGTTTACTGAAAATCAGCTCTGCTGTCTATTTATGATGCATCAACAAGCTGCAATTTAACAAAGCCTCTCTTTCGTTGCTGGTAACCATTGCTGGTAACCGTCAGAATCAAACTTGGTCGCCAGACATGATATTTCTTGTTTGTCATTTCACAAGTGCTTAATTGAATTAAATTTTAACGCCAAAACAAACAATCGCTTATTTGATTTAGTACAGATTCTTTGCAAAGATCTAGATGTGTATGCATTGTGCACCAAGGTGAAAACATCACTGTACATTTTGTATTGGACAGTCTTTGTGTTAGGTTAAAAAAAAAAAAAAAAGAGAAGAATTTTCAATGATTCATGTTGTCATTAAATTGTCATGCAGGAATTATCCATGCAGTGTGATTCATGTGCTGTGGTCTCAAGCTCTGGCCAGCTGGTCAACTCCAGTGCCGGGAAGTTCATCGATTCCTACCCCTGTGTGATTCGAATGAACAGCGCCCCCACCAGCGGGTTCGAGAAAGATGTCGGAAGCCGGACGACGGCGAGGGTGATGGGCCACGTCAACCTGAAGAAGATCAATTCAAGCCTGGAGGAACAGGAAGAGATATTCATCAATTCTACGACCCGTACTAGCAAGATGATAATTCCCTGGCTGTTTGGTGTCAAGTCCAACAAACGAAGGGACAAGTACTACCTTATAGCTAAGAACTTTTCAGAGGTCTTTCCATCCACAGAATTCTACATCCTCTCCTCCCGGAAGATGATGGAGGCGGAGAGCATTTTCCAGGCTGAGACTGGTATCAGCAGGTACAGTAGACAAAATTGTTTTAGTAGGACAATAAGAGGCAATTGATTCTGACTTTACAGAACTTTCTTTTACCCATACCTTCTTTGAGCTACTCTTAGGAAAAAAATTTATTCTCAGACAAGTTCAGAGCTTTCACATTAAGTAATGAAAGTGTAGGGGTGGTCCTGAAATAATTAGCTATTATGATAATTTGCTACCATGAAAATTTAATTGCTTTTTTCAAATTTAGGAAGCTTGTCTCCTACATCTTTTCATACAGCAATGGCCTCTTTCATTTTTTCTTGTTGTAGTGAAAGTAAGGCCTGTTAACCTTTAGAGGCTGTCTGTCTTGTTTCAGAATTGTCTGCTTTTTTTCTGCTGTTTTGAGAGGTGGTTGCTGTCATTCATGTATTACATGGTGGTAATATTCTTGTTACGTAATGAACAATTCCATATCTGGACTTTAGCAGATCAATTGTATGTAGGCTTTTAGCCTAAAGTGGATAATCATGAAAGGGTAACAACCAGTTGAGCTATGCCATAAATTAGCAGGCTTCAGTGATGTTTGGTAATTGTCAAGAAGGGACATCCCCCAAACCTTTTAGATCATCCTAATCAAATATGTAACAAGAACAAAAGATCACTGTGTGGAAGTTAAAAGCCCCTTGAAATCTTTATACTTACACAGCGATAAAAGAACTCCAGCAATTGGACTTTCTGTTAACTCATTTTGTTCATCTTTCCCGAATTCCGTCGTCTGTGGCTGTTCGTCATTGACCATGTGACTCAGGGGTGTGTTGTAATTCCTACAATAACATCCTGTGTTATATAGGTAACATAAAGCCATGGCAGTATCAGAGATCCCATCACGGTGATTCTTCTTGTTTCACTAACCACTGCTTGTATTATAAACGAAGCGCTTGAAGATCTCACCGTACCTGACTGTCTTATCTCATCAGAAGTGAATGTATATAATGTATATCTCATTTGTCTCCGGTACTCTTCGGAGAGTCGTTTCGCTCTCTTATGGTCTAAGCAGATTGGTTAGCTCCTGTAATGGACAAGTTATGTGATACTATCATCCCTTTATTGTTAATACCACAGAGTGTGTGCTGCTGCTGCTGTCTAAAGAAGATATTTGTACCACAGGGATGCTGCTGTTCATTGAGTGATGTAAAATAGTACCGATGGGAAATTTTGAAGTGAACATTAAATGTCAAGATTAGGTTTTTGAAAGGGGATTTCCCTCTTAATCCACTCCATTATAAAGAGCACAGAGGGGTTTGAATGGCAGTGAGCATCTTAGTGTCTGTAATCAGTGTACTTGAATTGCACGAGGCTTATGTCAATGAAATTACGGTTTTTGGTTCCTTTGCCAAAGCACAGAACGAAATGCATGCAGTGGTGATATGGCTTATGTATCTATGTGAGCAAAGGCTTTGGCTTGTGACACAATATTTCAAAATGGGAAAAGAAAAAAAGTCTCACTTGAATGAGGATTTGTAGCTTTTAGAAAGAATTTTACATTTAATCTACCTGGTCTCCCTTCAAGTGAACCATGCATATGCATTCTTCAAAGATTTTGGGTAAAATCCACCATGATGAAAGAATTTATGAACAAAAGTTTCTCAATCCACAGAAAATTGAAACAGTGAAAATTTTTAATTTTCTTTCCCATGTAAGAGTGTTATGCTTTTATGTAAAGGTAATAAATTGAAGCTGCGTTTTCTGTCATCGGAGAAGTATATACTGCAGCATTGTGCACTACACGTTTCACTGTTTAATAGTTTCTACTGTTATGTTTACAAGTTGCCTGCTTAATAATTAATCTGCTTGTGCCTATAGACTGGACTTAGCTTGAAGAAGGTTAAATATTTACCAGTACCTTAATGGTCTTTGTCAAGTTATTGTCTCATTGACAACCGTCTGGTGAAGTTAGTTAAGTTAGGTGATGTAGAGATTGTTTAAGCTTTATTGTTGTTGTAGTTACATAATCCGTTGATTTATCACGTGGAGAAAGTAGACTATTGTAACTAAAGTATAAATAATGCCTTGACAGAAAAATGAAGTAAAAGGAATTTAGTGCCATGGTGACGGCATCCATGTATGTATGTGTGGTATGTGTTCTGAAATATTAAAATATTTAAACAATGAATATGTGAAGGAGTAAATATTGCCTGGACTTTGAAAGCAGAATAAAGTAATATATCATGATGTCCTTTACTTTTGGAGTTAAAGGTACACCTTTTGGTTTCACAAGAGACCAAGGACTGTCAATTTGTATTTTGAACACCAGGTCTCAAGATACGAAGTCAACTTCAGTCTTCGTACATAAGTAGCATTCCTTGATGAAAAGATGGTGTCTTTGAATTTCAGCAGACATGAGCTGATACTTATGGTAAATGGAGATCTGAAAGAAACTTGTAACCCTGATGTTTTAAGAAATAAAACTTGGTCAAATTTCAAACCAGGTAGATGGTGTGGTCCTTTTGTAGTGAGAAGATGATCCCAGCTGTTTGTCATTCAATGAAGTGTTTTTTTGTGGCCAGGAAGAGGGGTACAAGATATTGTCATATGATATCTCTTGAAGAAAATTGCTTCAAACTTTAAAAAATTTGTCATTTCTGTGTTTTTGATGATCCGATGATCCCTACTGCTTTCAGTGAGGTCAAAGTCCATTTGATTGAATTTGAGGGTTTCAGAATTGAGATGAAAGTCATGCAGTAAATCACTGGAACTGCTTCTTTGTTTGCACTATTTGCTATTTCTGATCAGAATTTAAAAGGGTCATACTGTAATTTGGTTTGTTTTAATACCAAAACATATCAAATGTCAATAAGGCTGTCAGTGCAGTGATTCCATATTTGTGATTGATGAACGAACACGGTGACAGCAGTTAAGCAGAGGATGGGTAGACTTGGAAGTATTTTGTCCGTTGCATCTGAAGAGTTACAAATGTCATTCAATCCTCTTTGTTAGCTTATTCCTTTGCTCATTTCAAAGCGTAGTAAAAATCATTTTCCAAATCCAGTTCTTAGTCATGTTTGTTTTATACCTATATCTGCTAAGCTGAAAAATAAAAAGAGGTTATTTGAATATTGCATTTTAGATTTGAACATTCAGATGGGGTAATTAAAGCTTGTCACTCAAAGTGCTTGTTTGCAATTAGTCATTAAGTACTTCCTTGTCTGAGATATTAATTATTCCAGTGAAATGTCAGTGATGAAACACAAGGAATAGAAGAAAACATTGAATAGTGAAATAAATTTGTTTGTTTGTTTAGTTTATTCTCCAAATCCAGTCAGATTGGGTTTTTACCTATATCTCTGTTATTGTTGAATCATGGAAAGAGATTATTTGAATAATACTCTTTAGGTTTGAACACTCAGATGGGATAATTACAGCTTGTCACTCAAAAATGGTTGTTTGCAATTAGTCATGAAGTACTTCCTTGTCTTAGATGTAGTTATTCCAGTAAAATGCCAGTGTTGAATAAGGAATTGAAAAAACCTTGAAAAATGAAGTAAATTCTGTTTATTTGTTCCCTTACATTTCCTTGTAGAATGACACATAAATTTGTCTTGGAATTTTTGTTTGAAATGTTGACTTTCAATAACATTATCTTCTCTCTAAAGGTAATAAGCGCATAAAATTTATCTCAAATTATCTCATAGCCTGTTGTTTTGCTGTATAGCTTTTCCTGTTACTAATTGATCTTAAGGATGGATTGTGCCTACGTTGTCAGAGACCTTTATGCATATCACAATGGTACTTTTGACCAATTTTCCCAATTGATTTGTGTGGTATCATGAACCTTGGCATGAATTCCTGTAGTGGTATTTGACTTTTTATTGCCTGATAAGATAACATTTCTTTGCAAACCCACTTTTTATGCAAATATCTCTTATGTATTTATCTGGTACAGGTCCGTTTCACTTTACTACCCGATGATGAGTTAAACCTCATTTTCAAGTCACCATTCCTCAAAGGTTATTTCTTTCTATATTTTACAGGTCTGATGCAAAGACATGGCTTTCCACGGGTTTCATGACCATCTTATTTGCCATAGACGTTTGTTCCAAAATCGACATCTTCGGATTGGTACCTGAGAACTTTTGCGAGTAAGTTGTGGTGTCCATGAGGAATTTTGTGAGGCCTTTCTTTCATGGAGGTATTTTAGTGAAATATTTTTAACGTTGTCCATATCTGTATCCTATGCAGCAGTACATTTTCAAGGAGGTTAGGTGAGTTACCATGACTACAATCAAAGATTCTAGAGAGGGAAAGATAGACACATAGCACACTCATACCCAACAAGTGTAACCGGAAGTACAGCAGTGTGCAAAGGGATGCTGTCATTTTGGTAGGTAAAACTTTCAGCGACTGTACAGTTTCACACTGGCGAGGAAATCAAAGGTGTTGAATTCTGTATTAAATTGCAGTATCACGACTATTAAAACTATGTATAATTCATTTTATCGGTTTCCAAAAGACAATGGTAATGTGAATTTTTCAAGGCAAATTATTACATATTAATGTGGTTTTTCTCCAATTGATTGTACATAATGTTTACAAATACTTTACCTATGTAAACACCTACCTAAGTTTGCTTAATTCCCCAGTAGGCCTTAATTATGACATTATCACCTCTGCTACATTGTCGTATGTCCAAAACCGAGCGAATGTGCTATCTTCTCCTGTCTAGAATCTTGCTATGATCACATACTCTTCTGTGCAGTCTCTCTTTGAATGAGCAAAAAACTCCTCATCACAGTGAACTACTGAGCCATCATTTATGGGAGGAATTGTCGGACAATACTTTCAGTTTGGTTACAGGAGTTGATAGGAGCTTTTGATGCAGCCGTGGTGCTCATCTAGTGAATATTTATGACATGATTTATCATGTAATATATTTATGTCTAGCACTGGTATTTGTTTTGAAAGGTGTTCTTGAATTGTCACTACTGCAAGGAAAGCAAATTTGGTGAATGCTGCTTTCAAAGTGAATGACAAAAAGCATTGAACTCACATCGTAGACACATACAGTTACCCTTTGCTTTGCTCAGCCCGACGTGGTCACCGATCGCCTCACATGATATCATCAGTATTCATGCCTTCTCAACTTGACAACCTCTAAAGCTCCTTCATGGTAGTACCTTTGTTCAAAACTCCATCATATATATCTGTCTCATGATGTAAATGAACAAACATATTGTTGCATAGATGGGCATCCCAACAACGGTAAGCAATGTTCAACTGGTGTGATGGTGTTCAAGTTCACATCTTCCATCTTTCCAGTGGATGTTCAAAACCTTTCTGTATGTTTTTTTTTTTTTTTTTTTTTTTATCATTTCCATAGTCGGTACTCTATTATTCTGGTCATAGAAATTGTAGTCTTAACTTGCATGATACCATCATTTTAGGGATCTTTTGCTAAAGATCAACAGTTTAGGAAATTTCAAGCTGGAAACAGCAAGAGGATGTCGTTCGTTTCCATGACAATTTTCATGGGCAAATGTATGATCATGTAGGCAGGTTTTAATCCTGGCAGTAGGTCTGTTTATTTTGTCCCTTGGTGTCATGTAGAGAGAGCCTCCTGTGGATATGATTCACCTGTACATTGTTAATGTAAAATCTAGTCTGTGATGTAAAGCAAGAGGCAAAGTAAGCAGCTTGTTAATTTGTCTAAATGCTTGTTTAACAAAGTTAAAAAAAATAAATCAAGTAGTTGTACCATTTGCTCAGTTGGGTCAATATTTTCTACACAATGCTTTCTTGTCCTGCTTTGCAGCACTCCTATTATCAGAAACATGTCCAATCCAGTTTCTGTGAGATAGAGGCGAGGAACTCTTTGTGTCGATAGTTTTAGTCCTCGGAAGCATGGCATGGGAGGGCATTACAGACTTGTTCAGAGCGTAGGAAGTAGCCCATGGAATATATTCCTGCACGATATCCGTATTCGTCGTGAGATTTGTGAATGCTTAACAAATGTTTTAATGTCATTGAAAAACCAATTGACCCTATGATTTACATCCGTGAAATATCCTAAAGAGGAACAAATAAGAAGTCTGTCAGTGCCCAACATGGTCAGGATGTGGCTGAGCTATTTCTTCTTAATACACTGCCTGAGTAAAGTTCCTTTTCCTGTTCGGCACCAACGTCAGAACCTGTCATTGTTCGTCATGGATGTATCTGCACTATTTTGGTTACATCGTAATAAACCTTGTAATTAGGCTTAACCAGTTGCCTCAGTAGGGTCAAGTCGGGAGACAAAAATTTGGAACTGGGTAACCATTTACATTACCTATCGAGTACCAAAAACAGGAGTAACCTAACTCTGAATCTAGCCCAGCCTAGCTATGAATGAATCAAACACAAATATGATTTGTAATAGCCTATACTGTGGCTATTAAAACCTCTCAAAAAAGTATTAAATTTTACAAATTCAAACCTCGAGTCATTTCAAGTCATTAGGATTGTTATCATTCAAGCATATTTCTTTAAATAAGGTCACTCCTTAATTTAAAAATAGTTTGCTGTTCACTTTGAGATTGGATAAAATATACAAGATGACGTGGTCATGCAGTTCTCTATAAATCTCACTATTTATGGTATGTTTCTTGTAAATTTTCAGAAAGCACAACTCTTTACATTTTAACCTAAAAAATGTATGAAATATAGTCTGGCTTACATGACATTTGTTTCATTTCATGAAGAATTTGAGTTTTGAGGTGACTAGGGTATGACTACGATATTAGTAGATTATTTGAAAAGTACTGTTGCCAATTTCTTTGATAAAGTCAATATTGAAAGTTTTCTTTTGGGAAAAATGTATCAAAAATAAAAAGAGACAATTTTCACATGATCTATTGCCACCTTTACGTTTGATTTTTCTTGCCACTTTTACTTTGCTCATTGTCAAATGTTGTTGTGAATTGAGTGCAGGTGTTTGGTTTAACGTTGGATAAAAAAAAGTTGAAGACTCAAGTGTATCTATGGTCTTTCGCTTTTTTTCCAGGAAACACTCAAATGATTCTACACCATACCATTACTACGAGCAGCTGGATGGCAAGTTGGAATGTGCGTACTACAAGGAGAGCGAAGAGAGGCTGAAGTATGGCCACCTGTTTGTGACAGAGAAGGCCATGTTTGCTCGATGGGCCAGCAAGTACAATATGAACTTCCGGTACCCGTCCTGGAACTTGACAGAACTCAACTACAGGAATGACACTCAACCGTTAGACACGCCATTCTTGAAGCTCTATCACGAAGCCCAGGTGAACCGAAGCAAAGTCGCCAAGTCCAAGTCCAAGGGGTTCTTAGGCATCAGGTCCAAGGTCCGGAAGGTCCCAGTTGTGATTGGTCCCAAGACCAAGGACCAGCTTGAGAAGGAAAAGTACCAGAAGTTCACCCACGTGGTGATGTTCATTGTAGCCATATTCCTTAGCCTGGTTGTCTTCCTTCTACTCTTTCTCTTGGCAAGTCTCTTTGTATTTTGTTTTTACATTTGAGCCTTCTACCAGAAAGCTTTCCATCTAGTAACAACCAAGAGATACAAAAGCTATGCACCATTTTAGCCCAATGTGAAGTTGCACCTCCGTCAGGGGTAGGAGCAAGGTGTTATGGTAATCTGCGCCTTATGGCAAAAATGAATGACAGAACGGTTTTGATGGATGGATTGATGGATGGTGTGAAGTGCAGCATGAAAAGATGCAGCATTGTATTTGCAAGTGACAATATTTTTGATGTTTACCTCAAAGAAGTTGCCTCAAGTGAAGTTTGAGAGTAAAAAACTAATTATGTAAAGAAATATGGTGAAGTTGTTTAGATGGAAGTGAATATTGTGAGGTTCATATAGCATCCTATACAGGTCGCTAGGATTGGTAGGTCAGAATTCGAATGTCATGTCACTTGATGTTGTTCAGCGGTTGTCAATGTTGAAGAAAACAAAATTTATCTGCCATCAAACTTGATGCAGACTGCTTTTAATATTTAGACCAACTCGACTATGGGACTCTTTTGTATCTGACACATCCCTAGAAAGCACTCATTTTATGTGTTAACTTGCCCCTTATGGACCATTAGTAGAATTAGTTGCCAGTGTTATAGCACTTCTACAATAGTGCTAGTTATTGAGACCTCATTGAGTTGAAATCCTTTCCCAGACTTTGCTTCAAAAATGGGATTGCACATTGTGTGTTTATTGAAGGTACGAGAGGGATGTTGCCAATAGCTGGTTTTAAATTTGTATCCAATCCTGAAGCAAGGATGAATCGTGAAGATGCTCACTTTGATGTGTGGCTTGTAAGCTTGAATTGATAACCCTCAGTGTTATTTATGTCCCATTATGAATTGTATGATATTCTAAGGAGCCCACTACAGGTTAATAGCTTATGATAGTAGTCTTGATCTGGGCATTGTCTTAGAATTGTTAGTAATGGAAGAATAGATGCAAGGGTCATGATCACACCACACTACCACTACTCATATTACCATATACCATCAAATAACATCACATGCCACGGCAGTAGTCACTTCATCCACTGTCAAGTCATGAGAGTATGTACATTGACCGAATCGCTTGAATGGTGTAACTATTTGTTAGGTTTGTTTAATTGAAAAGAGGCTGGTGCAGAAGAAGAAGCAGAATTTGTGTGTATGTGTGTGTGTCTCTCAGTTCAACCTCAGTCTAGAGATTATCACAGAAATGGCACGTATTTACGTGACAGGTAGAGCATTTGGCAGGCACATAAAAACAAGAAGATAAGGTAAAAAGAAAATATAGAAATCATTGAGTTTAAAACCCAGTCCCAGTAGCAAAACATTGTAACCGTTACAAAGTATCAGATAAGAAACACAGCAAGCAATTTATCAAAGTGTTTGCTTGTTACAACTTTATTCTAATTGTTTATTCATGAAGAGAAGAATGGTTGCCGTCACAACCGAGACTGCATAAAGCTTTAATTTCTTTTGATGCTACTGTTAATCTGATTTAGGAGTCTGTTCAGTATTCTCTTATTTTTTTTTTTTATTTGTACTAGGCACAGTCATGAACAGATTAATGGCGATGCACCAAATGAATTAATGAATATAAGATAGACTTAGTGTACACTATCATTGGATATATGCAATCATTTCTGAGCAGTGAATGGATATCATCTGACCATAATTCCTAAAACTAGATGATGCTGAACATTCCTAATTTCCCAGTTTCCCAGTGTCTGACATTTTGTCATTTCAGAGATTTTGCAGATACTGTGAGTAAAAAAAATAGGAAACAATAATAAATAATAGTATAGTCAAAAGAGAGTTCATCTTGGTGTTTTGTTTGCAAGCAAGACGTCTTTAGAAGCGTAGCAAATTCATCTTAGTGGTCGTTCTAGGTGTGTAGTTTCCATTTTGCTGAAACTCTAAGAATTCTAGAATTTTCTTGCATCATTTGGTGTGTCCTGAAGGCATCCTTGATTGGGTAGAAGCTACTTGTTGGTGTTGGTGTAACCTTGCAATACTAGACCAACCAACCACTGTAGGTAGTGTACCTAGCAACAACAATCGCCCAGTGTAAGTGATGTGCCTAGTGACACCATTGTAACAACCCAAAATAGGTGATGTGCTGAAGCAACAACCCAAGAACCACCCAAAGTATTGTCTGTTCATGGCAGATATTTAGACAAGAGTGATGTGACTTACACAGGTAGGGAAAATATTTTAGTCACTATCCTTTGGTAACATGCTTTGATTTCAAAGCCAGACACAGTAAAATCTGGAAAGAGACTCCGTAAAATAACCCGAGTTGACCATTGTGATTAGCAGTCTCCATATGGCATTATCATGAAAATTAAAAAAAAAAAAAA
>VJOZ01029665.1:1887-13692 GCA_009801055.1 Stichopus horrens
ATTATTCAATTTATAACAGTAAAGATTCATATAATTTTATTCTTAATTGTCTGCACCACCTATTTTTTGCATTTTACCTGAGAAATGTAAAATAACAAAAGAAGCAGACTTAATCAGGCAGAAACACAAGTAACATACAGGTATCCACAGTACATGATTAGTCTGCATTTTTATACAGCTAAAGTATGGACTTACTAACGTTATGTATTTTTTCTAAAATGTACTATTGTAACTATTCCTTTTAAAAAAGAGTTTTAAGAAGACCTTCAATGATAAGCACTTTACTCAACGTAACAAGCTCAGCCCAACTACAGAGAAAGAGACGCTCCAAGAAAACACCTTCTATAACACTAAATGTTCCTTAGCATTATATCAGCAAAAGCCTTCAGATATCTCGTGCTTTTTCTTCCTTTTAGTTTGCTTTGAACGTAAAAATTTGGATCTATTATTGCAAAGAATTTTATATTTTTTAACTCAACGTGGAGACAGTGATTTTAAGTGAGCTTTCATCACCAAATGACATTCCGGTGGTGAGTTCCATTTTCCAAGCAATGCACCTATTGATTTTGAAAATATTGAAATTGCTTCAGTAAATATTTGATTCAATCGTTGATTGGCTATATTTGCCTCCGTCTGGTGGAAGAAGTTGGAGAGACGGAGGTATTGTCTAATGTTTGTCAGTAAATGCCGAAGTATTGTGGGTGGTGAGTACTCGAAGGCACGCAAAGATTCGTACGCCTTTGTTGGACGGCTGTTGTCAACCGGAAGATATGCGTTCGTTTTGGCATAAATGGAGGTTTGCTTCCCAAGGGAATGGAATAAAAACCCTTTATATTAGAAAAGAGAACCAATTCAAGGTCGTATTCCTTATTCTGAGATTGTCTTGGGCATTGATTTGGTATAATATGTAATGACTTTGCGTTTATTATTGCTATGACACACCGTACTATACATCGTGCTAACAAGGCCTACTTAATATTGAACAATATATAGTTTAAAAATGTACATGAGATGACTTCAACCTGGTGACAGATTGATCGGTATCAGGTATTTAAATTAACAATTCAATGGTACATTATTGCAGAAAACTATGAACTTTGTGCTCTGAATTTGGAATAATTACAATTTAATTTTTTATATGACGTGGAGTCCTGCTATCATCATCGTCACCCTAAAATGTTGAGAAATTTATGTACAGATAATCAATAGATGAGTTCAATTAGGAAACTTTATTTCATGACAATTTCTTTCAGTATACTGGCAATATCTCGGATGACACGGTTTGGAGGAAATGAAAATGTAGGCATACAACTGTAATAGATAAGGACAAAACTGAATTAAAGTACAAAAGTTAACGTGAGCCTTTCTTAAGAAAAAAATCAAATGCAGAATGTTCAATTGTTACAAGGCCTCTTCTAGTAAAACAAAATCAATTGCTCACATTCCACTGCTGAAGAGCGAAAGTTTAAAAGAATGTAATTCTTCTCCATCGTATTTGGCATCACCTGAAGCAAGATTGTCGCGTTCGATGCGATACCTATGTAAATCTTCCCAATTATTATGTTTTCACTTAAGTTTTATCCCAAGTGTTACATATTAAAGCTGATATGGATTCCCTCCGGGATACAATATGCCTTTGAGATTCTAACCGTTACTATAAGATGAGAAATTTCGGTAAATGCTTCTATGCTCTACCGTGAGATTTCCTCTGTCTCTGCATATAGCTTTAGGCGGTGCTACATTGATAAACTTTTGTGGATAGCTCAATTTACATTTTACGCCTGAAGCATCCCACAACCATACACAAAGATTACCTTAACTGCATAGCCTACTAGAAAGAGCCTTGAATCCAGTTACCGTGTGCCAACTTTCCGTGTCCACCTACGCTGGCGCCATTGCACTTAAATAATTGTTCGTTTCTTAAACTAGAAATGCTATTAAAAGGTGTTTTGGGGCAACGAAGACTTTGTCATAACTACCGAAAGCAATTTCAATGTACACACTTGCCCTTTGTTTCATTTGATGCCACCCGATAGTCTAAGTATACCTACGTAATTCGAATTGCCTGAGAAAGTAGTGCAGCTACGAACAACAGTTATGAAAATATTAGTCGAACCACCTGAACTTTCCGTCTGAATCAATACTTACGAACATTGCAGGGAGTTTAAGCCCAAGGGACCACAGTGTTTACAAAAAAAGGTAATCTCGTAGAATAAAGTTTGACCCCATCACATCTACCGAATTTTGAGACAAAATGCATATTCCTCATAAACTTTTTTTCTGATCTCACCGCCACATGAAGATATTATTAGAATCTTAGAGAGTCACTTCACAGTGGAGCGGGAACTTTTTTTAAAATTAAATTCACTCTAAAATGTGTGAGTGACCGATGTGATAGAAACCGTACCTTTCAACAGAACTACTTCCAGATCCACTATCAATTCTCTCAATTATTGACTTCCTAGCTTTGCAAGAATTGCGTCAATCGAAATGTATAAATGATATGGCGGAGTTATGACACTAATAGCCATTCGAATTTATTTTTGCAATGTTTTGAATTTGAAGTAAGTATTACCATAGTGTTAAAGTGATATGCAAACAATTCGTTTGGTATTTTAGTTCACCATTGTTATTGTATTAAGCACGAAAGCAATTAGACAACACTGTGTTTCAAGTAGATGTCAGGCCAGAGCAATGCTGGTTTTTTTGTTATGATCATGCAAAATTTGGAGAAACCCAAAACGTAAAATAAAAATGTCGGTCTACTTTAGATGAAAATTAAAAAAGAATATTTTGCATGAGTCTGTAGTCGCGAATGGAGGGAACTTTTTCATACAAATGATGTCTTTCTTTTCGATTAAATAAATATACACTGCTAGTTCTTCTGTATTTGGTTCCACAACTGGAACACATAATGGTTTTCTGAGGTTTGCAATTTTTAATATCATACAGAAATTAATTTTTCCAACACACATGCGTAAATGAGTAACCCGTTTTCACAATCTGTTTTAACCTTTATAAGAAACATAAAAGAAGTAAGGTATTGAAGATCACCACCTATTTGTTACTCTCCTAAATTCGTAGGTGTCTACTTTCAAAGAACAAAATGCCAGCGGAATTTTCCAACTAACTTCCTACTGATGTGCTAATTTGAGTTACCTCTGTGTAGTTTATTCTTCTAAAGGCGGTGCATGCGAAGAACCCTCGCAAACTTCTCAAGGGGGGAAACGGTACACCATCAGAAGATATAAATTGCAAGATCTTTCACGTCAATGCACTAGCGCCTGACCCCGTAGGTAGTGCGTATCTGACTAGACCGCCTCAATTTATTCATGAAGGAACGCACCAACGAGAACTTAAATCCAAAGGAAATTGGAATGCTCTTGTGGAAGTTACTCTGCACAAATTGGAATCAAGTGGACGTCTTATAAACTAAAATAGCATAGTCCGTTCTTCTGAGACACCTAGGTTCATTAAGCTTTTGACCAAAAAATTTACGAATTATCAATTTAGTGATAGATTTCTTGGTTAATAAATTTTGCCGTAGGCAGCTGATACTCTGATGGTACTACGCTGCTGTGCCTGAGGACCGCTTATAAACTTATATTGAAATTGACAGCAATGATTTCTTCCAGCAGAGACAAAATTCAGAGATAAAAAAAATTAATTTTGACTTATTGATGGAAATGACCTAGATTTCTCGAGAGGAATGTTCTTGAAAAATGATAAGAAGTCGTTAAAAAGTTGCTATGAAAGTTCCACATGAAAAGACCGGCAAACATGTAAACATTTTATCTTCAACGAAAGTTTTTTTTTATTTGAAAGTTCAGTTCTTCGGTGCACTTACTGCATATTCTTGATCTGTTGTATTGTATGTCAACAATGGGTTGTTGTTACTGCTCGGTTGTTGACAATTCGTGAACCCACCGTTCAATATGCTACTATCCAACGCTATCAAAATTTCAATATCTTTCTCTAATTTCTATTCATAAAGTAATATAAAATTTTTACATCATTCTTGCTGGCTGCAAATCGCCTCTCTTTTCTTACTTTTCAATTCCAGTCTCTTTAAAATAGTAACGTTCATGTAGATGGCAAATAAACTGATGCAGGGTTGTNNGGGGGGGGGGGAGGAATGCAGCGTAGGGACAGATAGCCTCGGAAATTGGACATTATCCTCAACCATCACAAGCTTACCTCACATAGGGCTATCACAATATACATCTTACTTTCAATATGACACTATTTTAGTTTAAAAAGCCTTTTGATATAAATTAACAGTTATAGTCTTTACAGTCTTTGCATATGATTGTAAACTTACAACTTCCTCTTCGGTCTTAATGAGAATTCGTTAGTTTCGATATACCTTAACCATCATAAATGTGTTTCCATTGTTACAATATCTGAACACCTACTAGGCTAATTGAGCAACTCTTTCTCTCTCGACAGCTCGTGGGTGTGGACAGTGCCTTAATTTCAATTCTTCTTTCATACTGGTTTTAATGCTGAGGAAGACCCTGACGTACATACGTGCTACTAAGTTGGCGGAGTATCTTCCAGTAGATCAGAACATAAGCTTTCACAAGCTCGTGGGATATTTCTTAGCGGTATTCAGTTTTGTCCATACTATTGCTCATGTCGGAAATGCAAGTAAGTATTTTTTCCGTATTACTCCGTGTCGTTTGCCACAGACATATCTCTGATGCCACTATAGATTTTTAGCGATTAAAAAACATTGATTTATAAAAAGTATTGATTTATAGTCCAACTAAAGCATACGGATTAAATTTATAAGAATACTTTATTTGTACAACAATCAAAGGAACGATATTAGAAAATTACAATTGGTTAACACCATGATTAGATTTGCTCTATAGCACAGTTCAACAAGTAAATGGTATTGTTTCTCAACCTACAAAAGCAATCTCTGCCAATTTGTGCCACACATTTTCACACAAAACTGTCTCATGCCAATGACGCAATCTCAGGCAAGACCTATCATTCATATGCAAAATGTATGTTTGATTTTTACTCACATTTTTTTTTCTATTAGAATGTTTGTGGGGTAGATGTGTTACACGATTAACGGACATACAGCGCTGTTAAGGGAAGCTCTTCGTTACCCGAGACACGTAATATTTGCATAATTACGGGGAATACTATTCGGTGATATATAGCGTAATGACCGAAGTACGATTTTAACCATCATGTGTACTAGATGATATATGAAATACATAAATGGTATTCTGAGCAAAATTAATATGTTGTGTGTTTGCTAATGTAGACGGCATCATAAAATTTTGCTAAACATTTGAGTTTCGTTTCCACTGTGAACCTAGAAAAGAGGGATATAAGTGGAAATCTCATTATTTCATGACAACTCCTCAAAATTAAGAGACCTCTCCTATTGCACTCTCAAGGGAGTGTTTTCAAGAACAACGAGATCATTTTCATTTTTTTTTACTTAAATTTCTTCATATAATGGTAAGGTTAGCGTATAGGCTCAATTTCGTTAAAAATGATTGACATTGAAATGAAAATGACTTTTCCTTAACGCTCCAAGGCCTATAAGACTTGGTTTCTTTTGATAAATATGGCCATTTTTTGATGCTATTTACTTTGAGCTTTTCTAGTTGCTACGTTCGGATTAATCTATCTAACAAATATCGACTTCATTATTACGTATTCGCTTTCAAAATATCAAGAATTGGTATGCAACTGGACATTACCGTCAGATTTTTATTATTTCTGGCATGAAGTATGACAAGGTAAGCAAACAGAATTCGGAATAGGGGGATCAGTTACGTTACTAACTGAATGTCACATTATTCGCATAGGACAGCAGTAAACCATGTTGATATGTATGCCCTATTTTGCTCTTACCACATGAAAGTATACGCCACTTTGCGTATCTTTACTTATAAACTATTGCCGTGTGACGATCCCAACGTTTTCTTTAACAGGAGAGGCAAATACATGAGTCGATGTTCTAGGGTATGCTTACAGCACTGCATTGGCTGCGTTGGCTTTTCTCGAACCAAGAAATTCTTCACAAAGATTCACCGTCTCCCCTAGTTGTTTAGAGATTATACGCTATCTCTTTGATTGCGCCGTGTTCAGCCTGGTTGCAGTGGAATCTTTATATCATAGTTTGCTTAAGCGTATTCCTCTGTGACCAATATTGTACAAGAAAAAGGATGAAAATTAATTTCATGAACATTTGAATGTTACCCTTGTGACAGAAATGGTTTGATGGTATCGCAGTATTCTAACATCAAGATAAGAAAGTTATGATTCCCTTGTGCGACGAATATTCATAAAATTCTCTTTACGGTGATTGTTGACTACGTTTTATTCAGTAAATTTTCTCGTAAGATTGACAGGACATTAGATCACCTCAAGGAACATTTCTTGAAGTTAGTGGATGGAACATGATTTAACGTCTGTATGACAAGAGCTATGAATTATATTATCCTTCCCTTGCATCTACACATGACATTTGTCTACGTAAGTTATAACAGGGATACACTTGTCTCACGTGAAGCAATGAACTGACTTGTATAACTCGAGCTTCTTGTATCACTTGTCTCCCCATTTGTCAGTCAGCGCTCACGGGGGAGCTGTACTTTGTCTGTGTACATAGATGGAAATGTTACTTTGTGAAGTTTGTGTAACTCTGACGAATAAAAAAAATCATAGAAAGAAAAAAACAAAGGCAGAAAGGAATTGATCTGTGTCAACTGTTTTTGATTTCATGTAGCAGTTGCACTGGCACATAAGTGGAAAGCAATTTCGGTCCAAACTGATTAACAAACGCAGATAAGTAAGATGTAATATGGTAATGCCTTATACGACATCGGAATAGTTTAACAAGCAAAGCAAAACCTTGTTAATTACAATCCAGATACATGTTTGTCTGCCTTAATAAAGGACCTACCGCACATGTATTGGAAATGACGAAAATGTACGCCTCTGTAAACTACTACTACATGTATATCACTGTACTTATCTATTCCCTTTGAAAGTTGTCTTCTACCTGCACATAGTTCTTATTGTCGATCTACAAATGTATCTCCGGCACCCCCCCCTCTTAAAAATAAAATCGCACCCAACCAAAAACTTAATATATTATCGGATCCCCGGCTGAGACCAAGTGGATCCTTTTACACAATTCACCGGGATGTGTTTTGTTTCAGTGTGTTATGTCTCAGAATCTGTTCGGTGTTATTCCTCCCTACAAAGTGAATTTCCCGCACTCCTCTCAAATAGTTAATTTTCGTTCCTACAAACCCTTGTTTTCTCACTTTCTTTAAATTGTCCAGAAATGAGATCACGCTTCAACTTGACATTTCAATCCATCTCAGAGAGGCCAGAATTTCTAATTTAATTTGTGCTTTACATATTAGGCCATACAAATTAACCATATAACATTCTTGTTCGTGAATTTCCCATATGTTTTGCAAATTCCAAGTCGCAGTGGAGACGTTAGAAGTTAATAACTAATTTAGTTAAATTAAAACATACCAGGATATATCACATATGCAATTAACATGAGTTTTATGTTACCAGTTGAGAGTGGATATTGTCTTTTGGGCTATTGTAAGAGACTACTTAAAATGTGCGCACAGCTGCACGTTTTACTCAGCACGGTACACAGTCCTGTTCTCAAAACCAGGATGTTACGTGAACTTATACTACTTCCGAACTGAAGAACGCAAGTGCGACAGACAACAGATATGACCATTTTATATGTCTTTCTTTTTGCGTTAACTGCGAGTATCGACACTGCATTAAAGAAAGCAAAGACTATCAATGACCATAATACCATAATGAGGTAGATGTGGTTGTTGACATTTCCTTTAAACTGAATATTTTGAAGTGAGATAGTCTTACTTTGATTCATTTCAGTTTCATCGAGCTTCATGAGCAAATGGAAATGATGAAATGTTAATTAATGTTGATTTACTAAGTTATTCTCTCCATTTATCTTTCAGTCATAGTGACGGAGTCTCCGAGTCAAATGATGGAATTGCTATTGACTAACCCAAACGCAACCAGATTCGGTATACAATTTGCTGCTGGTACAGCATATTTGACTGGTTGGGCGTTGGTTTTAGTCCTCGCGATAATGGTGTTATGCTCATTACCAATCGTCAGACGTTCCGGACATTTTCAGGTAAAGACAGCTTTGCGATATTCATTTTGAAGATGTTTAGGCTACTTTATTTATCTCACTGATATCCCATATCTACGCCATCCATGCAACAGCTGTCCCATCCCCGCATTGCAGCGGTCCATATCTATTGCCGCATCTCGTCTCTTTTGTTCCTTTTTAAACGAGCATCAATCAACACCACCTTCCACAAAGATTAAGCTTTTCCTCTGTTAGTTAGAAACTGCCAGCAAAAACCATCTTCTGTTGACCGCTCAGTGGTAAAATGTTTTCAAGAACTACTTTTCAATTGCCACCGTGTGAACGTTAAGAGAGAACGCAAAATGGTAATGAAATCATTTTGCATTACGAAACGTGGCAGGATCGCTAAATTACTTCAAAATAATTGAAGGAACTTCTCATTTAATGACATCCTTACCAGCTTTTGGATATCGACGATAAGTCATTGAAAATGCCCCTCTTTCCCAACTGTTAGGGACATTTACATTCATTATTCTGGGGTATATGGGGTACAAGGCCACCATATTTTACTTCGATGCAATACCTTCAAAATGCTGAATCAGATATCTGTATTTGCCGTCTTAAATGACCGTTCCTCACCTTCATATGTAAAACTATCATTATAAACTCAGCGTATTTACTTAACTATGAACAAAAAACAAATAAATCATCGTTTTCTGTGAGCTGCAATTAAAAAGAACTTCACTTGTTTTTGTCCATCCATTAACTCCGTTTCAATTCTTTTCTTTTTATTTTATATGTACATTGCTGTATGTTTTAATGAGTGAGTCATCTTTGCTTTTTTTATCGAGGTATTGCAAAGTGATAAAAAACCCAAAATATATTATCTCATATATGTGACATACGACAGCTAATTAGAATCGTGCGGAACACATTTAAAACACATCCTGTCTTTTTACTGGGAGAAAAACATTTTGAAGCATTGGTTCCTGTTCGCCTTACTTGAGTCAGTAACTTTAACCAGTGTGTAGGATTTCTTTGCTGCTAGCCCACACACCATATCAGTTAGATCTATATGACATTCGTTAAACAGTGTGTAACATCATGTTTCCAGAGTTTCGTATAATCTGACACATTAATAAGCACTGCACAGATATCTGAAAAGTTTATTGCTGTAGAGGGCGTTGTGCAAGATCTAAAAAGACATGAACTTGTAGTGTTGTTGGGATTGAGGTGTGCTCACATTAATGGTTAACCAGTTGATTTCTAGACCTTAGATTTTTCATTCACAATCCTCTGACAGCAAAACTGTCAGGGATGATATGTCTTGAATGTACATTTTGTTGCTCCAGTGAATATCTGAAAGTGATTGTTATCAAATCAACCAAACTGTGAATTGAGATTCGGAGAAAAATTTGTTGCAACGGACAATCCATTCTTTTGCATGCGAGAATGTTAGTCGCCTATATACTTATATATAAGTAATAATAATAATACTATATATTTAGAAAACAAATACACATGCGACGGTTTGGGTGATGTGAAAACAGTAAGTTAACGATCTTAGTGTTCTGTTGCGTTAGGAATTCCTTTATCAGAGATTCAACCCACAAGTCTGTGAAAATCTACTCAACATGAGGACTTTGTAATGTCTGTGTGCAAAAACATGTTACCCCATATACGTTGATGATTTTCTATGCATATAGGGTTGCCTTGCAATCAACCTACTATCAGCCAGGTACTTTCCAGGTTAAAAGATCAAATCTGATTTATTCCTTCCTTTGTCTTTTTATTTTCTAACCCCCTACATGAACTCGCTGTACAATTTGGCACGCAAACTCCTTAGCTAAAGGGCCCACCGAGGATATACGATACCGTTCTAATCTCAATGTAGCCATTATGTGCAGAATGATTAAATCCTCAGCTGTATTTATGATAACTTCACAAAGTGCCCTTTGTACACATCATCACATGAAAGCAGTTGCCTATGTATTTATATTTACATTTGCTTAAGATATACACAGTGTATGTCGTTCAGTAAATCCCTGTACAGTCGAACACATTGACATGCATTCAATTCAAGTGTGAACATTCTGAAACTGTAATTTTATTTCAAGATGTGGTTGTCTATGTTTCAGTGTTTTCAATGACTTATGTGAAGGTTGATACATATCACTTAGTCTTTATTTACGTGTGTTACAACCAGCCTACACGAGACAAAGCACACTAAACACACATATCCATACAGTTTATTCATATGTCGTTACCATACATGCAGCAAATATTTTGATTTATTCTTTATTATAAGTCGAACCTCCTTCGGTTATTCCGTGAACATCAGCTGATTATTTTAGAATATATTCATGAATATAATACATATAGTACATATCAAAACTGTAACGTTATTAAGTCTTAAACGATGAATTACTATAAACTAATGGTTTAATCCATTTCTCGTGGGAGCGGCTACATGGAAAAGAGGTAAGGTATCCCATTCATTTGAGCCGACAGAACGTTTAATCTATTCCATAAAACTGTGGTCTCTTCATTAGTGAATTTAGCGATATTTAGTGGAGTCTTAAGATAATGTTCATGGTAATGCTATGTCTTTTAGTAGAGATAACGCAGTTTGACATAAAATAAGCTAATCATCATAAAAGAAACGAAATGTTTACGAGGAGGATAAGTTTAAAATATAAATACAAGTGACTATCACTCAAAATCACCGACACAGGTGACCCCTGGCCTAAGTATTTTCTGGTAGACCTATTATATAGAGATGACATTTCTAATTGATGGGAATTACAATAAATTGTCAAAATGGAGGCCTTAAAAAATGACACATATGCAGGTAAGAGTATGCTGGTATTCAAACATTAAGTCTGCGCAAATAACTTTCAAACAAACATCTGTTAGTGTTCCCTACACGCAACACACCCCGCCTCGTTCTTGTTTCTTTGCAATTTGCTTATGCACTAACATGTAATTAGACAGAATAGACACATGTTCAGATCCTGGGGGATTTGATGTCTCAAATGCATCAAGATCATTTTCGTTACATTTTCTCCCAAAATATCCTCCATTAGCACAACTTACATTATTCTCACAAGTGAAAAATTACTTCAAACACACCCACACGCAGTTTTCAACGTTGGCAGCATATTCCACCATTTTTTTGTAATTCGTCAAGCGGGGCTCAATATCACACTGCAAAGTCATTCTGAAAGCCAATCAATCGTATCATGATCTCTTTATAAGCATACCGACTGTTCATCAAATAATTTTCTTCATGCATTTGTCTTGTATCTGTACACCTTATATTACTCAAAGCTTCACAAAACAACGTTCTATCACTCATTTTATCCTTCGCACCTTTTCTGTTTTGAAGACTATATAGTTATATACGCCATATAGTTTGCACTCACTGTTTCCTTAAAGTAACTTCACTTAATCACCAAATTTCTGTTTTTTTTTGTCTTTTATTTTATGGAATCGTCANNCAAATTTCTGTTTTTTTTTGTCTTTTATTTTAAGTTCTTTCGCCCTCCGAACTACTGCTCTGTAAGTTTGTATTTTCAAATGTTTGTGAATATCTTTTAGTTATCTTTAGTATAATATATTTCTTGTAGTTTTGTAGAATTTATTTAGTCTTCTTATTTTTAATGGATGAC